>JAMWET010000181.1:357500-385000 GCA_024036415.1 Prochilodus magdalenae
CCATGTTAACCTGCCTTGTTGTTCTACAGGTCTTCGGGACCGCCTGACGTGGCTGTATGGTTGTATGTCGTCACTGTCTAAAGAAAAACACGCGTCTCCATTTTTGTTGATTTTCACTTTTATGGATCATGTGATCACATGACGTTTACATTGTGTGATGAATGGACTGACTGAATGGCCCAGAATCACTTGGTGGGGGGGCGGGGGGGGGAGTCTGGTTCCATTGACTTCCATTAGAATGAATTCAGGTTTTTGCCCTCTCCTGTAAAGTCGTCATTCTGGAGACAGGTGTTTTTCTTTGGACAGTGACGATATGCTGTACCACCATCAGCAGGCTTTCAGTTCACTTCCCTGCTAGGCTAAACCAATAGAGCATGTCAGTCAAGCTGAGTCAAGCATGTTCCTCGGTTGGTTGGTACACCAGTCTGACGTGCCAGTCTTACTCACTAGATAGCGAGGAAGAAGTCTGGCCTTTCACTTGTGACGGCGCAAAGTTAGCTTCCTGGCTAGGTTTACTGTTGAAACGATGGCAGTTAAAAGGGTGGGTTTGAGGACAGTACGCTGGAACAATAAGAAATAAATATTAAAAATAAAAAATAGAATTCAAATAAAACCTTTAGCATAGCGTTTAAACAAATGAAGTGTTTTGGCTGGTGTGAACACCGTACACCATTCAATTAAAGGCAAGTAAATATAAATGCAGTACAAAAAATCAATTTTCTGGGAAAAAAGGCTAGTTGATCGCGTGTTGTGAGATGTGGAGAACCGCTGTCCTGGAATTGGAGACCTCGACAGCGTTTGGGAATTATCGCTAGAATAACGATGGGAGAAAACCGGATTGAAAGGCCGAACTGACCTGTGGTCCGTTTCCATCATCCATCAGCGTTAGATCATCGGGTCACACTCCCTGTTACTGTCCGTCTCCTGACCTCGGCCCTCTCTTAGTTTTGCTTGGCCGTGCTGTAATCTGGAGCGTGACTGTGTCCCTCGTCCCCAGCTGGAGGACGCTGAGAAGCACTCGGGGTTGGGAATAAGAGCGAGGGTTTCACTGAATGGGGTTTTTGAGGAGCCGGTTCCTATGCAGCCCCAGATAGGAGCAGCCATTCATCCACCCTGCTTGTTTTGGTTGGCTTCGTGACTAACACATAGTGCCTAATGATCATTTACGCCCCCTAAAGGCCCCAGAGAAAGGCTGCAGGGCGCACTCAGTCAGCCATGGTGTAACGTGATGGAGACGGGTGGTGTTGTGGGGTAGGGGATCCCAGGCTGATGCTATTAGTATGTTTTATTTGATTTCGGTTTTGAAATAATTCACACAGTCTCTTTTGATGCAGAGTGAAATCAGGGTTGGGTCATGAGGTTCGGAAGAAGCCAAGAGATACGGGCGTGAGTTCCTCCGCAGTGTAGCGTGAGTTATACGCTGGTAACCGATACGGGCTGCGGGTGCCTGCATTAGTCTTGAGAGAGGGAGGAACGTGTCTGGAGACTCTAACCATGGTTGTCTTAAAAGGGATCAGCCCTGCGTACAGGAACCTGCTGATTTCCACCATCAGAGACCTTTATCAGTACTAGATAACTTATGATGTACCTTTTCCATCATGTACATCAGGAGCAGAACTGAGCTGCTCCACCCGCTGCTCTCTCCACGGCTTGGACTGTCTATGAAGGCTGGTACATACCTAGCACGGACACACTGGACCGGCCGCATTGCTGAGCAGTCGAGACCCGTTTGCATCACCATGCAGGTTGACTATGTTGTTCCTAATTTTTGAGAGGTTCGTGCCCCCCTGCTCCTGGGCCCCCTGGTCCTGGCAGTTTCACCCCCATTTACATTAGTTTGGTCGGATGCCTCACGGCGCGTCCCCACTAGGCATGAACCCGCCTTTAAGAAAGCCAGAATGGATCTGCTAACTGGGGCTTAAATGGTCAGAGAGAGAGAGAGAGAGAGAGAGAGAGAGAGAGAGAGAGAGAGAGAGAGAGAGAGAGAGAGAGAGAGAGACACAGAGAGACACAGAGAGACACAGAGAGACACAGAGAGACACAGAGAGACACAGAGAGACACAGAGAGACACACACAGAGCTCTCGCAGGTTTCCTTGACAGCTGTGTGTCTTTGCATGTCGCTCCATCACCAGCTGACCCTCTCACAGACTCGCGGCCCAGTAGATACAGCCTCTCAGAACTAGTTCTGCCAGATATCTGAACCGGGTCGCTCCTGTTAACACAAAGATGGATTTTCAGCCTAAACGAGATGAAGGAACCTTAGGGGTGATTGGTTTTACAGTCCGAACACTGGAAGTCGGTGAGTACAGTGAGGAGAGGGAAGATGGTTGTCTGTAGACTGACGCTTGATGATTGGTCGGGGTGAGTGTGTACGCTTTCCCACCTGCTGCACAGAGATCAAGGCCACCAGACTTCGGAAGGACGAAAACACCTGGTCAAACAGAGCCTGGTCTTTGTGTCTTGCTAAATGTGACTTTGGAGAAAGGTCCATTTAGATTTCAGCCTGACATTTTTTAAAGACTACGAAGTTCCGTGATTGGAAGCCACTGTGATGCTTGATGATGAGCTAGACAGCAGACGAACCAGCTCACCTCCGCCATGTGCGGCTGGATCTACTGGTGTCACGTGACTACCAGAGCTAGACCTTCAGTTCATGCAGTGTGAAAAATGTGCTGGGAAAAATGGCTATGTAATGCTAATGCTAGTTTCTGGTATCTCCCCTATGGGACTCTAGTAGGATGCTGTGTTCAGCTAGTTGGGATTCACATTAAAAGCGTGTAGCTTTGATCAGGGACACCTAAACTTCAGAAGGAGTGCATACAAGGTTAACCAGGGCCCCTGCCTGTTAGGCACTTCTGCCTGTACCTTGTTTAAGCTGGGTGGTGTATATTGAATGCTGGCTGAAACTCATAAAGGGACATAATGTTTTATCTTCTTCATTATTTGTGTAATTTATTTGCACCGGCTCGTGACACATACGGCCGTTTTAGAATGAGTTGTGATTGCCTGTATGTAGACTTGGCAGAGAATGGAGTTGGATTTTACTCAGTTATTGAATTATTGGCTTTAGAAGGCAGCAAATAGCACTCGAGCACAGATGTTGAGGTTAGAGGGCATCCTAAATAAGCAGTGTATCATCAGTCTGTACCTGAGTCGTGGGTTTCTGGCCTGTACGTGAAGCTTAAAGGATGGAGAGGAGAACAGAGCCAATCGGACAGACGCACACTGGACCACAGGGAAGGATAGATGGCCAGGGAGATGTTCAAAGGGGGACAGACGGAGAGGCAGAGACTACGAGGGAACGAGAGGCATGCTAGCTCAGCACTAAAAGCCTGTCCGTCCTCCTGGGCCTTCACAAGGTGGACTGGCTTTGGGCCAGCAGTGTCCAGCTGTACAGCAGAGCTGTACTGGCCAGCTGTGATCAGAGAACCGCTAGGCTGAACCAGAAGAACCCTTTTTTGGATATGCACGTTCTCCAGATCCCTCCACTTCTTCTGTTTTAGGTTTTCTGCCTCTCCAGTGCTGGTCCTCTTACAGGAATAGTCTGGCCAGAATCCAGGTTTACAGTTAACCCCCGTCAGGCCGAGCGTAGTCCGTCCACCCAGACCTGAAGCTTCTGTAGTGTTGAGCTAAGGCTACAAAGCTAAGATGGCTAGCAAGCAATGGAACTTAACTAGCGTCATGCTAACTAGCGCTACCTCTCTCTCATTAGAACTCTGCAGCACTTCACAGCACCACATTACACATCAACCACTGTGGGTCTTTTCAGGAGCTGTGAGAGGACGCTAGCTCAGTGTTCCAGCATGGGCGTTGTGGCCGAGGCCGAGAACAGACTGACCAGACGCAGAGGAGTCAACCTCAGACTGGCTTTTAGCTGAAGGAGAATCGTCCATGCCAACTTCACTTATACACTCACTAATCAGTAGCTGGAAATCTGATTCTGTCAGTGATCCATGCTTTATATGCACTTGAGCATTCATTCATTCATTCGTTCGTTCATTCGTTCATTCGTTCGTTCCGTCATTCATTCATAACAGTGTCAGGAGCCACACACCTGTTGGAGCTTGCTGAATAACTCGGTGCGGTGTAGGTAAAGTCATGGGTTAGCTATGCCGTTAGCTTGACGCTAATTGTTGCGGTATATTTTCCAAAACTTCCAAACTTTCCAAAACCAAAGAAGCAAACTTCAGACACCAGATATGTCTTGGCTGGCGGACCACATTCGGGGCAATTTGGTATTTTGTTGAAGGCTTGTTTTTGAATGTTCCGCTCTGTGCATCTGTGTTTATGCTCTAAATGACCCAAAGGACCCAAACTCGTCTGGGCTTTTTTTGTAGAGCAGGTGGTTACAGTGGTCAGCCCCGTGGTGCCGTGTCCTCAGAAGAGGGTTGAGGGCTGATGGTGCCTTCAGCCGCGTGGAGTGTTTTTAGATTGAGCTGGAGTTCGTTGGACTTGGTTTCGGGTTTTGATGACATCCTGCGGTTTGGCTTTTCGGAACGGGAGAGGGATTTTTTGGGCTCTGTTTGTACAAGTTGAAGGACTTTGAATTTTTGTAGAGGTCTGTCAATATTATGTCTGGGAAAGGACAAACAGAGGTTTGTTGAATGCCTTGTCAGGATGTGGGGTCATACATTTGTCTCATGGACCTTATGGAATAATATATTCAACACGTATACACATCATCCCAAAAATAGGAGGTGTGGGAGTGCGGGTGTGTTGGGAAGGAGGATAAAGGTGACCAGGATCAATAACTGATGATAAATTTAGACTGATATGATCAATATTTATTGAGCTACACATACAGAAGTCTGTCTCTCAGTATGGCGTCGGGCCGCCGTGTTCGCTAACCCAACACGCCAGACGTCTCGGTATGGAGCTGTAGAGGTTCCTGATGGAGTCC
This sequence comes from Prochilodus magdalenae, assembly GCA_024036415.1. Lineage (NCBI taxonomy): Eukaryota > Metazoa > Chordata > Actinopteri > Characiformes > Prochilodontidae > Prochilodus > Prochilodus magdalenae. The sequence goes on from JAMWET010000181.1 coordinate 362,403, forward strand.
TGTGATAATCCATCCCATGCAGCTTGAACATCCTCACACAGTTCCTGCAGATGGTGCGGTTGGGGTGGAGGTGGAGGGACACCAGGTCTTCTGGACGTGTGACGACAAACCGTCCATCTTGGTGCTGACCACGGTGCCTCCACACACGGATTCGTTGGGCGTCTCCACCAAGACTAAAGCGGGACTCGTCACTGAAGATGACCCGCTGCCATTCTGAGTCCCTCCATGACAGTCTGGTACGACACCACTGCAGTCTTTGGTGACGGTGACGTGGTGTTAAGGACAGTCGTGGTAACGGTCTGTGTGCATGTAGTCCTGCGTGGTGCAGCTGTCTGCCGATGGTGCTGCACTAACAGGATGACTCATGGAGGACACCACTGCTCGCTGGAGGTCTGTGATGGTGGTGTTGGGTCAGTCAGGTACAGGGATAAGACCTGTCCCTGGTTACGGCACATGGATGGTCGAGCATCAAACCTGAATCATTCCCGTGTCTCACGAAGTCAAACCGACCCAGCTAGTTCAGTTCCTGTCAGTCGATTCTTTCTACATCTGTTTGAGCTGTATTTTGATGATGAGTGTATGTATTGTATACTGAGACAGTCCCAGCAGGTGTGTGCAGTTTACAAATCCTGCAGATACGGTCTGGCAGCTTCAGGAAACATTCATATCCACCATGAGAATGGAGGAACATGTGATCTCGTTGCTGGTGCTGGTGGCCCGGGCTGGTGGAGGTGGTGTGACGGAGTGGGGGTGTTTTCCTGCCACACTCTGGGCTGTTAGTACTGACCAGTCATCGCCGGGATGGTGCAGCCGGTGTTAGTGTATATTAATATTATTATTATTATTATTATTATTATTATTATTATTATTATTAAATAATAACATTCTGAGCCCAACTCTGACCTCGGGAGTCCAAATCTGTTGGTTTTGCAATTTTGAGAGCAGCTTGTTTACTTTGTGGCTGTCTTACTGACCCAGTGACCTATAAACTCATCTCTCTCTCTTACACTCTCTCTCTCTCTCTCTCTCTCTCTCTCTCTCTCTCTCTCTCCACAGTTGTTGGAAGATGAAGGGCGGAGAGGGGTTACTGGTTGGGTTTCTGGCTGGTTGGGCAGCAGCCGAGCGGTACAGAGTGTCCCCAACACACCCCAACGACCCACCCAAAACCTCAACGGGGTGAGTTACTCCTATACACTGTCTCTTTGACCCTTCACACACACACTCACACACACTCACACACACACGTGTTAACTCTTCACACACACTCACACAATTTTTAAGTGTTCTCCTCAAGCTCCTGTAAAAGAACACCCACTCATGATCACACCAACAGCCAGACTTCACCTTCTTCTTTATGTGTGTGTGTCTCGGTTCAGTCTTTCTCTGAGATGTTCCTGAAGTTCCTGGAAGTGGAGTCCAGTCCTGCAGCTCCTGCTCCTAAACTGCCTGTGTATGATATCAAGCCACTGAGTGCTCCCCCTCCTGGCCGGAGTACTGCAGGCACAACCACAGCAGGTAACGCAGCACTGTCCAAACCGCCTCTGCATGCACCATTAACGTGTTTACGATACGCTGACCAGCACAAACTGTGTCGAGCACCAGGCACCATGTGTAAACATTAAACTTAGCTCTCAGGGAAAGCTTCAAGACTCTTTCAGCTCGTTAGATGTCTGGTTCCTATCATCACCAGTGTACATGGGTCTGATCCTGTAGGGCATGACCTGAATGACCTGCGTTCAGATTTCAGAGGGTTCTGTTATCAAACAACGCAACCCAGCTGTAGAGAGTGAATCCCATTTGGTGGCGCTAGAGTGCTTGCTGAAATGTTCTACCGTAGCGCATATTTATTAATAGCTCTGTACATGAAACCTCAGGTAGGATATTTTGAAAGCCGAAGTCAGCTTTCTATATGGCAGCTTCCTGTTTGTGTTTTCCCGTTCCACCTTAAGTAGTGCAGGAATTCTGTTCTAATGGTGCTGCTCCAGAAGGTGCACTCACTTTTTTACATTTAAAGAATAATTAGGACATTCCGAATCCCGGAGTTACCACACGCTATTCCTGATGGACATTAGTGCTGGATCAACTCTTTGTGTTGTGAGAAGTTTGAGAGGCCGTATTTTAAAATGCTGAGTCAAAACCTGCATGAAACCGGCACCGGCGACGCCGTTACAACCAGCCAGCAGAGGTCAGGATGGGACGAAGGGTCAGTCGGGTGTAGCCTGCAGGTTTACTGCTCGAGGTTACACACCGCTCCTGTAGGGTTCCTGGGATGAATCTGGCTCCGGCCTGCTATTCATATTGCTTCAGTGACATTCCCCTCATAATGAGTCTCAGCAGGCCAGCAGCAGCGCGATGCACTCTCCACACGCGACCCGCACACTCTGCGGGTCTTTAACTCTGAATATGTTGTTGTCCAGGCGCTGCGGGGCCCAGTAAGCGCGGCGGGGACTCCAACCCGTTCCTGGCCCCTCGTTCCGCGGCCATCCCTCTGTTGACCCCCGGCGTTCCCGGCGGCGGTGGACCTGCGAGCGGTCACCTGCTCATGAAGCCCATCTCGGACGCTCTTCCGACCTTCACGCCCATGCCTGTGTCTGCCGAGGCCAGCGCGGGGGCCGTCCTCAAAGACCTGCTCAAGCAATGAGTGGCCACCAAACCTGCCACTCAAAGCACTTTAATCAGTCACCCACATGAGACACTACAGAGTCCCAGCTGGACGGTGAGGACGTCCATCTGGTCTTCATCAAGACAGAACACCGTGTATATTCTCTCCGGTGTCACTAATGCCTCTCTGAAACGGTAACTGTCCAACAGACGCAGGAAGCTCAGAGCCCTCAAGCGGTCATTTCGGGTCATTTCTGTTGACCCCCTCCTTCACACGGTGTGAGGCTAGTTGCTGCTGCTCCAAAGGACCGTTTGTAGGTTCTGTGGAGACGTCGTGGGCCGGGAGAAGATGATGTGTAAAGCTGTAGACATGGGCAGTAAGTGTTTTTAAAACCAGATAAGTACAAATAAACACACAGTGTGATCTGACCCCGGTATCAGCGCGCCCATGTCCAGATCTCTCCTCGAGGAGGTCCAGTATTCACAGAGGCCGTGTACTACCTGGTTGATTGAATCCGTTCTTCATTAGATGGAGTTCAGTGGGGTTGCAGAGAAACGTCAGGGACCAAACCTTCAGCCCGGCACATTCTCACACTGTTAATGACTAGTGTTAGTGTTTATTAGTGTTTATTCTAACGATGCTTTAGCAGCACTTACTGCAGAGATGAAAGGATGTAAGGTTGAAGGTTTTCCACAGTTCTATATCTACACCCAATAAGAGCTTTATTAGGGGCACCTCCCTGTATCTACACCCACGGGCCACCGTATCAGCTCCACTGACCATACAGGACACTCTGTAGGTGTACAGGTCCAGACTGTAGTCCATCTGTTTCTCTGTGTACTGTATTACCCTGTTCTTCAATGGTCAGGACCCCCACAGGACCACCACAGAGCAGGTAGTATGTGGGTGGTGGAGCAGCAGTGCTGCTGGAGTGTTGAGACACTGTGTCCACTCACTGTCCACTCTATTAGACACTCCTACCTTGCTGGTCCACCTTGTAGATGGACAGTCAGAGACGATAGCTCATCTGCTGCTGCACAGTGTATTGCTCGTCCACAGGACACTTTCCCACAGCCGTGGTGTGTTAGTGATGGTCCCAGCCCAATAATACCTGCTCTGTGGTGGTCCTGTGGGGGTCCTGACCGCAGAAGAGAACAGGGTAACACTGTATAAGAGAAACAGATGGTCCACAGTCTATATGGTGAGTGCAGTGGAGATATAACGAGGTGCTCTAAATGAAGTGTCCCCTGAGCGCACAGCCGTGTGAACAGTTTGGGCGGGTTCAGTCAGATTGTTTTGGTGTAGGGAGAGGAAGTGTAAGTCCTCTACATAGAACACACACGTCCGCCTGTTTATTTGAACTTGAATTGATCTCGGGTGAATATGACCTGTATAAAATTCTACCTGTATATTTAGTGTTGATTTTTCTCCACCCCGTGTGATCTGCTCAGCTAATAAAGAAATTGTGCACTAAAATGTGCTGAGAAATGACTTTTAAAACCATCGTCTGAACTTTTAACGTGACTAGCAGTGCTGCAGACAGCTGTATATGAACGTAGCAGTGTGGATTATGGGTATAATCCCAGTACTGGAATATCGGAGTGTATATTAAGAGGGAGAATCGGCTGAATGGGACCTGGTCAGGGAGTAGCCCGGATTATTGGACACTGGTGTTGTGTAATTGTTGAATTCCACAGTCACACCCACAGGGACTGGTCTGGAACGGCGAGTCCGTGATGGTTTCGGAGTATAGCGTGATACACGCTGCGCAGGGAAGCACAGGGAAGCACAGGGAAGTGGAAGACGGGGATGGAAACTGTTGGGACGTTATCTCGGCGCTGGCTCAGCGCTCTGCTGTGCCGTCTGTAATCAGACGTGTTTATTGGGTTTGTAATCAGACGGGTGGTTTTTCTGGGTTTGCTCTTTATTTGCAGAGGATAATTTATCTGGTTGAAGATGGTCCGATGCCATCTGGCTCCCGCACCACCGCGGGATTTATTAGACCTTTTCCGCATCTGTGAAAACCATACAAATAGCTCTGCGAAATACTCCCCTGTACTTTCTCCTCCTCTCCTCTCCTCTCCTCTCCTCTTTCTTTCCGGATGGCTGGCCGGTGGGTGCGTGTCGGTTACAGTAATGGCTATAATGGACGGTTGGGGTTTGATGGCTGAATATTAAGCTTCTGCTCTGTAAATCTATACTTTATATAAATATGTAGTTATATGTATGTAAATCATTTGTATTTTCGTGATTTTAATCACTTGGGACGTGGAGGAAAATTCATAAATCAGATGTGGCCCGTACAGTGTATATATCCACGGAGGCTGAAAAGGGTATTCCAGTTTTTCCCGAACTGACGGCTCGGATGGTGTGTATACGTAGCTGTACATTTTTAACTAAGCGATGGAATTGGAAAGGAGTGTATTTAAATTCCCGTCAGAAATGAAATGGGTGGATTGACAGCCGGTTCTTCCGGCCCTGTGTAAGGCAGCCATGTTTATGGACGTGTGGGCATGGCGCTGGCTGCTACCTGATCACCAGTTCATTAAGAGTTTGGGCGAGTGCTCTAGGGGGTGTCTGGGTTTCGGAAGCGGCCTGTGGTTTGAGTTTTCTCACTCTTATGGTGTTTGTTACATCCTGCAGAAATAAAAATCTCTGCGGAATCAAAAGTGTTGAGCGTTTCTGATTGGTTGATTTGTTTGATGCTCTTTAACCAGCAGGATGTAAAGTAGCGCCGGACAGAATTCCCTTTTTTGGGCTCCGGAGACTCAGCATCAATCGGAAGCGGATATTCGGACCTTCGATGGGGCCGTTATTAAATCTGAATTTGCTTGTTAAGTCGTGGCGTATCTACTTTCACGTCCAGGTCGCAGCCTCTACTGTGCAGACAGACGCTAGTTATTGAATAGATGTCCTTTAATCTAGCTCTGTCCTTGTGGTGAGAGAGAGAAGAGGAGAGTCTGCGGCTGATAAGCTGAGTTACAGATCAACACCAAAGAAGAAGAACCAAGTTTGGGGCCACGAGGCTCTAATGTTAGCTAGCTAGCTAACCTAGCTAACGTTAGCACCTACTGGCACAGCTAAACTGGCCCTGTGTAGATACTCGATGTAGTCTGTGGGGGTTTTAGGGTGTTTCTTGCTCTGAAAGCGGGTTCATGTTGAAGTTGTCAGGCTTGTCTGCCAGAAGAGGGTTGATGAGGATAGCTAAGGCGTTAAGCTAAGGCGTTAAGCTAAGGCGTTAAGCTAAGGCGTTAAGCTAAGGCGTTAAGCTAAGGAGTTACCTGGTCAATACATAAAACATCTAACAACTGGAACATGAAGATGCGGGTTCTTAGCAAGGATCACCCAGTAAAACCCACAGGCTAGTGCAGGGTCTCCACAGGGGCTAGTAGAGGTCTGGACCTGGACGTGTTAAGAAGTGGATTGCAGTGAAAGGACTCAACCCTTCTTAACCCACAGTGCAGCTGAATGAAGAAGGAAGGATCATTCTCAGCACTGCACTGACACTGACGTGGTGCCGGGGGCTAGTGTGGGTGGTGCTGGTGTGCGTGGATCAGACACAGCAGTGCTGCTGGACACCTCAGTCTCACTGGTAGACTGAGAATCATCCACCAAACAGAACTATCCGGCACAACAGCGTCCTGTGGGGCAGCGTCCTGTGGGGCAGTGTCCTGTGGGGCAGCGTCCTGTGGGGCAGTGTCCTGTGTCCACTGATGAAGGACTAGAGGATGACCCACACTGCACTGTGCAGCAGCAGATGAGCTATCGTCTCTGACTGTCCATCTACAAGGTGGACCAGCAAGGTAGGCGTGTCTAATAGAGTGGACAGTGAGTGGACACAGTGTCTCAACACTCCAGCAGCACTGCTGTGTCTGATCCACTCACACCAGCACGTCAGTGTCAGTGCTGAGAATGATCCACCACCCACATACTACCTGCTCTGTGGGGGTCCTGTGGGGGTCCTGACCATTGAAGAACAGGGTAATACAGTACACAGAGAAACAGATGATCACAGTCTGTATGAGTTCTGGCTGCTTTGGTACATGAAGCCACACTAATGCTGGAAGTGGGGAGAGACACGGACAGGAATGGCTCTCCAGTGCTTTTGTAATGGAAACATGCTGTTATCGGATTTTGGGTCTGATAGAAAGGCTGTGGTTATAAAGCAGCACTCGTGCGGATTGTGGTCACCGTCCGACCGTCTGAAACGGGAAGGAGACCACCCGATTCTCAGGGAACGCAGCACAGCTGATGCTCCATGGCTTTTAATGTCTTGAGGCTACATCTGTTGTTTTCCTGATCCTGATGAAAACTACACACAGCTGTCTGATCTTCATATTTATCTCCGCACATCCAGAACCATTTCACTTCTGAAGTGCTCATACAAATATGTAAACGCTGGCGGTATGCAGGTGCCGGACCGTACCTGAGCTCTGGGTGTAAATATGGATGCTGTGGAATGTAAACGGTCCTGTAAGGTCCAGTGGGTCGGTCCACGTACGCTGGTTCTGTCCTGATGTGGGCCTGTGAAGTGCATGTGTGAGAGACAGAGAGTCTGGTGAACCTCTCCACTGTACAGTGACAACACACTCGAACGCTGACCGTGCTAGCCAGCGTGCGGTATATTAATGGGGCGGAGGGTCCGGTCCAATGCAAGCTGTCTCCTCATAGCCAGGCATAACAAGGCTGCACTTCTGAAAGAGCACCTGATCCAAACGCCCTGCATTCTTCTGCCCCATTTGTTTCCCGTGGAACATCCTCACGTCCAAATGGTTTCAGTATTCTAAGCTCATAGGACCTGCTTATCAGACACCGGTTAAACCTCATCCAGAGTCTCACCAAAGCCAAGCGAAGTGAAAGGCTCCGTAGGCTCATTCTGATCATGCTCTACATCACTACACCTGCAGGGACAGGGCGGTTCTGTTCAGCAGGACGGTGTAGATGTAGAAAAGCTCTACTCGTGATATTAATATTCTCATCGAAGGTCCAAGACCCCCTTGAGCATGCCCGAGGCAGCAGCGGCGAGAAAAAACTCCCTTGAGTAAAGAAGAAGCCTCGAGAGGAACCAGGCTCAGCGGCGGAACCCAACCTCCCCAGGTCACTCCGACTAAGGAGCTGTTTAGATTGAGTGGTAATACAGACAGCTTGGTACTAACAGAACCTCTGTTCAGTCCGAGTTCAGTAGGAGGACGTTACTGGACCTCCAGTCTCTTATGTCTCTAACACAGTCCTCACCATCTTATTAAGGTGGAGTGGATCGTCTGGTCTAGCTGAGATATACAGGTGGGGGTCATCGCCATGGCAGCGGAGGTTTATGTTCTGGTTCTGATTATGGTACCGAGTGGTGTATTTATAGGGGAAATAATATGGGTCCTAGGACAGATCCCTGTGGGACACCAAACTTTACTTTTGTGTGAGTGGACGACTGAGCGTTTATATTTACAGACTGATAACGGTCGCCTAAGTAAGATCTGAACCATGAAAGAGCTTCTCCTGTTCCTCCTCCAGGGTTCTCCACCCTGTCTAGTAGGATGGAGTGGTCTATTGTGTCAGATGCTCTAAGATCCAGTAGGACCAGTAAGGATGAGTTCCCTCTGTAACTTACAAGGCCTTTCTACATGCCATGCATACAGTCCTGATTTTCCCAGGAGCCTCCCGGCGTCACTCATCACCAGTGGAGTAATGGCAACTGCTTGGGACCCCCAATGCCAGTGGGGACCCCCTGAAGGTATACACATATTTTTAAAACACTAGTTTTTCAATGTTGTTTATATTTAGATTTTGGAAATAGGGGATTGTGAAACCTAAAAAACAAAAATTAACGTTTTGCTATTTGTGATTGTTTATAAGATAATGATGATGAATGCTGGCTGGAAGGCCCCTAGCAGCCTAGGGCTCCAACAGACTCTAGGATTGGCACTGCTCATCACTGCCCTGTGCTGGTTGGAGTATGATCGGGACAGCTCATAACACTCACCATGGTGTCTGGAAAAGAGCCGGCTGGCTTTGCCGGTAGTGCCACGAGCTGGAAAGGGTCGATGATATGGTTGGGCTAGTGTGGAGAGCTCCCTCTTGTGGTGGACCTTGGTGCGAGCGCAGTAGCTGGAACAAGGCACTGAGGGTAGGCGGTTCTCCAGGAACCTGGAAAATCTCCCTCTGTTTAACAGTCTGGAGTTGGCAGGTATGTTTCAGGCAGCTGTGAAGAGCTCTCTTCTGTGGGAGAGAGTTTCTCCCGCCGGCGTGTCTCCCTCTGGGCTTTAAAGCTGCAGGCTGTTTACAAGCACCAGAAGATCCATAACATGCTGAAGAAAAGAGAGGACCTGGAAACACCTAACAGACCCTCTGTTAATAAAATATACTCATTTAAATGGACTTCTGCCATGAAGGAGCTGTATCTACATATATATATCTGTATATCTGTATACGTGTGAGTGTAAGGATGATGTGTGATTCCAACATTACAGTGGAAGGAGAAGTTTACTGGGGAGGGTTCTACGACTGAAAGGAGCTCTAGTACCCTGTTGGGACGCCTCTAGCCCAGACACAGGACGAGATACGGTTGGGCATGGAGGCGTACGGGTTCTGTATGGCATCAGAGACAACCCATGTTGTGTGTGTGGGCGAGCATCATCCTGCTGAGGAACCCTAGTTGGAAGCCCTGCCATGAGGACGACACGTGGCCGGAGGATGTCCTGCACATATCGCTGAGCTGTTGGTGTCCCTTGTATCAGTACTAGACTGTGACCGACTGCCGTATGCAATGGTCCCCAGATCATCACACCAGCAGTTGGGGCAGTTGGACGCTCCTCAGTAAAGGCGTGGTTGAAGCAGTCACCATGAGGCCTCCATATCTAAACACGACCATCCTCTGATCCCAAACAGAATCTGGATAGAACCCGCACAGAGCCAGTTTGCCGTTTGTGTGTGCCTTCATGTAGCCAGACCACACCTGTAATCATTTACACATCTGCCTGAGAAAATTAGCAACCTGGGTGTTTAAGGTGGTAGTACCTTCAGGCTCCTGCAGGTGACGCTGCACGAGAATGATGGGGCTATAAATCCCTGTGGGGTGTGAGTGACGGGATCCATAGATCGGGAAGAGGTGCTACAGTGCAGGGAATGTCTCGTTCCATGTGTGGAAAATGGCTCCAGAGCAGATGTTAATGATTGGCTAAAAGTAGGGTGGGCGTGGCCAAAGACCATAGTGTGAAGGAAGTAGCTGAATCTGCAGGTGTATGGAAGCGTACGGTCATACGGGTCTACCAGCAGAATCTGGACCAACTGACCAGTTCTCTGATGTAAGAGTGTCTGAACACTGATGTGGCTACATCCAGAACCTCGTCCAGTACATGCTCAGTCCAGTCCCAGCTGTTACTGGTGCTGGTGGAGGAATAACAGGTTGTTAGGTACCGGGTTTCAGACACAGGGGGCTATCTTTTTGTACCATCAGGATCACCACCTGACCTCACTAATGCTCTTGTGAAGGCTGAATGCAATCAAATCCTCACATATCACTCCACCTTCTGTACTGACTGTCTCAGACTGGTGACTCTCTGTGGGTTGACGCTAATGTAACCAGACACATTCTTTGTATGTGTGAACATACTTGGCAATTAAAGCTTGATTCTGATTCTGATTCTGATTCTGATTCCCCGAAGAGTGGAGACTGTTACTGTAGCAAAAGAGAAACCACCTCCCCATTAATATCCTTCACTTCAGAAGGAACAGCAGGTGTATCATCCTGTAACATGAAGGACCTGTCCGTCTTCAAAGGCCCCACGAGTCTCTTCACTCAGAGCAAGCCTGAGGAACACCGAGCGAGCCGAGTCTGAGGACAGCAGACAGGAGGGAGCTGGAGAGCGCCTTGCTGATGTGTGGGAGATTTAGCGGGCTGTTGACAGGATCATTCCATCTCGCTCTCGCTCGGTCAGGCTGCGGTGCCCGACAGGTCTTAAAGCCCTCCGCATCGACAGGCCCCTGAGACGGACGGAAATATGCAGGCTTCGTTTCACTTAGCTGCACATCTGGTCGGTTAGGCAGCCAAAATCGGATTCAGTCAAGAACGTGTGGGGATCGCAGAGAGAATGAAAACACGGAGAGGTTGGAGATGATGGCAGGCTGCTGATTTACATATCACCAAATATCACCCATCACTGAAAGAGAAACGTATCCCTGAAAAAACGTTTTTGGGAAAACCGAGAATCCTATGTGTTTTGGCCTGTCGGGCTTACTGATGATTCCTTTGAACTAGGAGCTGTAAAAGACTCGACGGGCCGCATCACAGACTAACAATCCAAACCTAAAACCCGGGGACGGTTCAGTGTTGACGGTCTTGTCTTGGATTGAGCGTAGGTGGATTTACAGTGGATCAGATGTGTACTGAAAGTTCAAAGGTCGGCAGCACGAGGCTAATTTTGTGTATTTGTCCTGCTGTGCACCTCTGACCATCCGTCTATGGTGGAGCACTAATACGCAAATCCTAATCCAACCTTTAGTTCACCAGTATTACTATGTGTGGTCTGCTGGTGTCAGCCTACAGCAGTTCAGCACCACCCATTCAGCCTACAGCAGTTCAGCACCACCCATTCAGCCTATAGTAGTTCAGCTCCCCAATTCAGCCTACAGCAGTTCAGCACCAACCATTCAGCCTACAGCAGTTCAGCACCACCCATTCAGCCTACAGCAGTACAGCACCACCCATTCAGCCTACAGCAGTTCAGCACCAACCATTCAGCCTACAGCAGTTCAGCACCACCCATTCAGCCTATAGTAGTTCAGCTGTGCCCATTCAGCCTGTAGTAGTTCAGCACCACCCATTCAGCCTATGGTAGTTCAGCACCACCCATTCAGCCTACAGCAGTTCAGCACCACCCATTCAGCCTACAGCAGTTCAGCACCACACATTCAGCCTATAGTAATTCAGCACCACCCATTCAGCCTATAGTAGTTCAGCTGTGCCCATTCAGCCTATAGCAGTTTAGCACCACCCATTCAGTCTATAGCAGTTCAGCACCACCCATTCAGCCTACAGCAGTACAGCACCACCCATTCAGCCTACAGCAGTTCAGCACCAACCATTCAGCCTACAGCAGTTCAGCACCACCCATTCAGCCTATAGTAGTTCAGCTGTGCCCATTCAGCCTGTAGTAGTTCAGCACCACCCATTCAGCCTATGGTAGTTCAGCACCACCCATTCAGCCTACAACAGTTCAGCACCACCCATTCAGCCTACAGCAGTTCAGCACCACACATTCAGCCTATAGTAATTCAGCACCACCCATTCAGCCTATAGTAGTTCAGCTGTGCCCATTCAGCCTATAGCAGTTTAGCACCACCCATTCAGTCTATAGCAGTTCAGCACCACCCATTCAGTCTATAGCAGTTCAGCACCACCCATTCAGCCTATAGTAGTTCAGCTGTGCCCATTCAGTCTATAGCAGTTCAGCACCACCCATTCAGCCTATCGCAGTTCAGCGGTTTAGGACCATCAGGTCAGCCTACAGCAGTTTTACTCCAACCACTCAGCCTACCCCAGTTTTGCTCCACCCACTCAGCCAACAACATGTCAGCCTACACCAGTCCTGTCCCCAGCCCACTCAACCTGCCCCACCCATTTAGCCTAATAATTATTCAGCCTAAAAATTTTGTTTTAAAAAATGACAAAATAAAACCCCGCCCCCTCCATCTCCTATTGGCTGACACATGCTCCATCAACAGAGTCCTCATTTCCTCAGACTTGCGTTGCTATGGCGTTTTTCCATCAACATCAAAATCTGCTTACTCAGCGACTGTCAAAGCAACACCACCGAACAGTTATGACGGCCACGCCTGAGGATCATGGGAGGCATGGGCTGTGGCTGCCCTACGCCATCACCATGGTACACAGTACTACCCTCAGCATTCAGTGCCGAGCGTTAAACTGGTCCCAGCTGCCGTGTTCTGTTTGACATTAGGTCTTACTATAAATAGAAATAAGGGCACATCTGTACGTGGATATTCAGCTGCTGCATTCGCGCTGTAACTGACCCCGTCACTAAACTGGTACTCGCTGTTGCTGTGCTGGACTGAGGCTGTAGGAGTTCTGGTGCTTTATCACACTATAGAACTTTCTAGGAAGAAAACCTTTAAGTTTTTTTACAAACTGATTTCAGTCTTTCTCTGTTAGGACACCGAGACACATAGATACCCTGGAACAGCTGTCTCCACATCTGCTTTTAGGTGAGGAGCGTAACCGGAGAGGCCCAACAGTAGCCTCCTCCCGCAGCCTGGTAAGCCTTACAAATTAGCGCTACGTCATAGCTCCATGGGTGCAGGTCTTTTTCCCCCGTCCGTGTTGGCTCACGCGGCCCCGTGGCAGCTCACACCGCTTTTCATTCCAAACGAGGCCGTGTGTGTGTTTGATGGAGGCCAGCTGTGGCTGAAGGACTCCGGGGCTCCGTTTATTTGCACTGCTAAACAGTCCGTGCAGCGGAGTGGGCCGAGCAGGGGGAACAGAATGGTTCGATCTGTTTTGCGAGCCCCCCCTCCCCTTTCTATCAAATATGGAGGCATGTTCAGCATTGTGCACCGTATCCCGGTGATTCCCTACACAGTTCACTGGCGAAGACCTGTGATGACCACACAGTTATTTTTGGGAGGCCTAGTTCAGTTGTGGACAATCCCCCCACATCACATGGTGCTACGATGAAGGCTACCATGTGCTTACTCTGAGACATGCGAGGCTCAGCTGCCACTAATGCAACACACTGGACAGCTCAATACACTCAGAGGAGAACGCTAACTGCTAATTCTGTCATGTTGCTAGCAGATGCTTGTGTTGGCTAGCAAGTAGGACCATCCTACGCAAGCATAGTTAAGATTCTCACTGTTACTCTGTTAGAAGTGGTATAGTGCCCCCAGTGGCCTGGAGCAGAACGATGCTTCTAGGACTCAAAGGCAATACTATGGAGAGGGCCAAGCGAGGCAAGGATTGTGTGGAATGATCAGTATGGCGAGGACAGGCAGCGAGGACTGCAGGCGAGGCACCGTGACGTGGCTCACCAGTGGGAAGACCTCATCTGAGGTCATGTACTGGTCTTTTCTAGTGGGTTGTCCCAGGCACCAGGCACCCTGATGAATCCATATAGAAGTTTCTTATATATTACTTATTACATATATACGTGTTTCTGACTCAAATCTGGCCCAATTACTAAACTGATTGATGCCATTTAGGGGCACCACTCCCCGTTGCAAGATGTGGGCCACACATGCTCCACATGAGGTTTTACGTAAGTGGGCCACTTTTAGCTCACATGCAGTTTACCACTAGACAGCACTGCCATGTCTGTGACCTGATCTGGTACAGGGGTCCCAAATGCATGTTTTACATACGTGGACCACCTTTGCCTGGGCTGACAGTGCTCCAGCAGCAGTGCCATATCTATGCCAGATGTGGCCCGCATCCACATGCTATCTGGGCTACTTGTGCTACTTCACTTAATAGCTTCCTGTTGGGGGGCTTTTGGAGACGTCTGGTTCCCTTCACGTCCACCGTGAAGCGACCTGGGCTAGCTTCTCTGAGCAGAGCCGTTCTCGACATTGTTTACGTTTGAACTATTTAGTTAAGCAGGAATTTTGAAAAATCAGGATCGAAATTCCCCTTTAAACCTCAAACCTTACACACACTGGGTCAAAGTGAGCCGAGCAGTGCTGGTGAACACTGTGCCAGTGTTTCTACTGAACTGTAATAGCCAGTGAACTGCGCCAGCCTCGTTCTTGGAATCAGCCATAACTCATTTAAGGTGTTCCAAAATCTGAGTCACAGAGGGCGTGGCTACTTATCTATCTATCTATCTATCTATCTATCTATCTATCTATCTATCTATCTATCTATCTATCTATCTATTTATTTATTTATTTATGTATGTATGTATGTATGTATGTATGTATTATCCCACTCGTCTTCCGGCTCCACCCACTCCGCACGAGGCGGGATCCGCATGTCCAATCGTATAGCAGGAGGCGTGATACCTCTAGCCAATCGTGGCGCAGGTGGGCGTGGCTTGGGGGGACTACGGAGTGGGTAACCAAAGCCAGGTGTGGACTTCTCGGTCGTGGGCGCTGCTTTTTGGTCCTGCGAGCCCCTCGTAGAGAGAGAAGGAGAGGCCATCGCGCTGTGCTGCCGTGTTGTGTTCGCACTGGAGAGAGAGAGAGAGAGAGAGAGGGAGAGAGAGAGAGAGAGAGAGAGGGAGAGAGAGAGAGAGAGAGAGAGAGAGAGAGGAAAGACCACAAAAATCCATAAAACCATGCAGTTTGCAAGACGTGGCCTGAATTCCTCCACCTACGAGAGGTTAGTCTCATCCCGCCGCTCCGGTGGAGGCTCCTCGGCCGGAGTGTTAATGGAGCTAAATGAATGGAGACGTCCGCTGACAGATGTCGTCCCCAGGCTGTCCGGGGTGCTCCGTGTTAATGCTGGTCTGTTGTTTTACAGAGTTCTGACTGGTTTCCTATGTTTACTGTGCTGCTTCCAGTCCGGGACAGGTCAGGTAAGTCCAGCTGCTGTTGCTCTCCTGGCACTGTGACCAGTGTGTTGCAACTCCAGCTTGTTGATCCTCCTCGAGCTTCTCTAGCGTGCACACTGGAGCTCTAGAGAACTTCAGCCCAGTCTGCTGGTGCTAACACTTTTGCTTGTCATCCTAGCATCTTTCGGAGGACCACAGGGTTCTTAGTAAAGGCAGTGGCTCGGTTCTGTATGGAACCATTTGCATGCTTACGAGCTACTTTGCATGGTAAAGGTTCTTCAGACTGATGGAGAACGTATAAGACCTATCGGTGAATAGTACTAAAAGCTCATAAGCCTGATATTCTAATAATAGAAGAACCCTAGGTGGTGCAGTATAGAACTGTTTACAAGTAGGTTCCATATAGAACCATATACCACACGTTCTCCTTAATTCTGAAGAACCACCATCTCACTGGGAGAAATAAAGAAGTATGGCTTCATGCCTAAATGGTTCTTTGCATGGTGAGATAGTTCTTCAGATTGATGGAGAACGTGTGGTACAGTTGGTGGTTCTATATGGGACCATAAAAGGTTCTGCTGTTTTTACGTTTGACATTGAAACGACAGGAAGAAATGTTTTTTGGTGCTGTACGGAACCAGTTAAAATATGTTGGACATACAATCATACACACTTAAACAGGTGGTTCTTCGAGGGTTCCTTCGAGGTAACTTCTGAAGAACAAACAAACAAACACTGAAAACATGAAATGGTTCTATATAGGCGGTTCTTTCATTTGTTACAACACCTCTCTATCAATCTGAAGAACAATAGCACCAAAAAGGGTTCTGCTGCTGGACACTGGAACAAAAGCAGAACCTTTTTGGGTGCTATAAAGAACCGGTAAAGGTCTCTATATAAAATCACTGTGCTATATAAAACATCAGTTTCCATTAATCTGAGGAACCATTAAGGCATGAAATGGTTCTGTAGAGAACTCATGCTTTAGAACACAGTGCTAGAGAACCCCTTATCCTTCCCTGATTATAAGACCTGTATGCATGCAGTGCATAGCTTTGTGTAGTTAAGCTGCTCTGTAAACGTGTTATACATCAGTTATTACACTCCAGTAATAACGGTAATACCAGTTCAGTTCTCCAGTACAGTTAAACCAGTGCCTGCTCTCCTTCGCCTTCACAGAGATGCACAGAGGGATTCGCGTACGACCGCCGAGCCAGGCAGTGCATCGGTCAGTAGGTCAGAGATCAGTAGTACACCAAAGCTGCCCTTGTGAAACATGGACGTGTGACATCTCTTCTTTCCTCCCCACCAATGCAGATGTGGACGAGTGCCGGACGTTGCCGGACCCCTGCCGGGGTGACATGCGCTGCGTGAACCAGAACGGGGGTTACCTGTGTCTTCCCCGGAGCCTCTACTCCCAGTCCTTTCCCAGAGAGGAGCGGCCCGCCTACCCAGAGTCGCCCTTCCCTGACACTTCGGTGGGGCTTCCGGAGCAGTTCCCGCCTCCAGCGCCCGCAGGCCCCGGACGTGGTCCCGGCCCGGGCCCCAGCTACCCCATAGTCAGCCGCTCGTCCACGCCATGCCTGCTCGGATACACGCTCGCGGAGGATGGGACATGTGTTGGTAAGTGTTCCCTCGTGCAGAAAGGCTACCACCGCACACCAGCAGCTCCTGTGTTTGTTTCTGAATGGGAGCCTCTTGAGCCGATACACCTCCTTTCAGACCCATAGCGATGAGGTGTCTAGGAGGTGTTGAGGTGGATGTTTTTCGATCTGGAGTAAGAGCAGCTTGATGTTCTCCTCTCTCTCAGAGACGAAGGCTTCAGGTGCGGTTTATCTGAAGGCGGCGGTGTTGGTGGTCTACCAGGTCGTCCTGGTGAATGTTAGACTTCCCGTTTTCGCTGTAGCTTTGAGTCGTGTTTTGGGAAACTCCTGTTTTTCCACTTAGTGCCTCTTTGACGTTCTCCTTCCTCCTGCGTTCGGATCATCTTACGTCTAATATCTCCTCCGTAATGTCTCCGGAACAGTGAGTAACTTAATGACTGGAAATGAAATCAGTGAAAGGTGGTCTCTGACTTTTGCTCAGCACTGTTGGTGTACAGACTGTAGTCCATCTGCCGCTGCATCAGTCCACCTCTCCACCACATTCATCATCGGTCAGTCTCTGACCACGGGGCGGCTGCTGATCTAAAAATATCCGTCTGAGAGCCGCTCTGTGGTCAGACACTGACCGCTGATGAAGGGCTGGAAGATGGCGAACGCAAACTACGGTCCACCAGCAAGGTGGAGCAACTACAGAGGGGGTTTCTAATAAAGTGGCCGGTGAACGTACAGAGAGAAGTATCTGTTTATTGAAGTAACACCTGCGATGTTATATTAACACATGCATGTGTTGAGTAAACATGGCCAGTCCAGCTGGACACAGTTAAGAGGAGAATTCAGCTGAGCATTTGAAGTGGATCAAGCGCTGGGAGGAGCGTTTGATCCTGTTAAAAGTTGGACTTTAAGCACTCCTGAAGCTTTTCAGCTGTACCTGCCCATACTCGTGTGGTAATGCTGGCTCTGTCGTGCATCGGATCTTTCTGAGCCATCCGAGTAAACATGCTAAATAAGGACGGGGAGGTTGTGAGGGGGCGAATACGGGATGATAGGTCACTGGAGGGAAAATGAGTGGGAAAGCTCAACATGCCGTGCACTGGCCGTCTATGGAAAGGGCCTATCAGCTTGCTGGTAATGCCGGAATCGGGAATATACCACACTGTTACAGAACAACCTGTAGGAGCGTGTTACTCTATAAACTAGAATCTGTTTGAAAGTGTAATTTGGTTTTTAGGTCTATCCCCAATCAACACGCTCCTTGGCCTGATCTTATAAGACTGGAAGTAACTGCCCGGCGGTGTTGCCAAGATGGCTGGGGGCCACCGGACAGACTTTCCTATGAGGACGTTGATAAAGATCAGCTAGTGCAGTGGCGTGATTGTGAGGAGGCTTACTGGGCTGGTGGTGGGACGTCTCTGCGGGTTCAGTGAGGCCTTTCTGAGGCATTTCAGCCGATCTGAGGGTCCTTTAATGGGTCATGTGTCTTTCGAGTGTCTCAGACAGTGCACAGACACAATAAAGCAGCGGGCTGTAATTTACTCATATCTGTGGTGGTCTGCGCGGCTGCAGTGGGACGGCCTATCAACTTAAAGACTTTAGCAGAGATTCTCTCTACAGCCGGGCTGACTCATCTGTCTCCATTAGGCCACAGAGGACACTCCAGAAGCCTGATATGTAGATGTCTTCGTTTGGAGTGTAAAGCGAATCAGGGCTCTAATCCTTTATCATTCGTTGCAGCTGATCACGGGAAGGCAGGCTTGGAACTCAGTGAAACCTGATGGTCCTACTTGTATTTGACATGGCTGAGGAAGCCATGCTAGCTGATGTTAGCAAGGTCTAGAGAAAATCTATTCCTGGGGTAAATTAACGGTTGGCACATGTTCACACGAGAAGAAGCCTTGTGTGAAAGACCATCGTCAGCATCCACCATGTCACTGGTTAGCTGAAGTAGCTCATTAGCTTATCTGAAGAGGCAGCCTCAACTACTGTCCAGCATGGAAGCCTCCTGATTTCCCCTGTCTGTTGTTTGTTCTTCTCTGTAATAAACCAGACGTCTGTTGAATATCTGTTTCAGATACTTTAACAAAGTGACATCCCCAGGAGAAAGATGGGTGAGATGAAACAGATGGATTCATTTCTTTATACCTGAGTTATATATGTAATCTCTGGTGGACTGTGGCACTTTCAATTGCTCTAGTTAGCTAGCAGTAACATTTGGCAGCTCTAGTTAGCAAGACAGTAATAGCTGTAGTTAGCTAGCATGACAATAAACAGCTCTAGTTAGCTAGCTAGTAACAGCTCTTGTTAGCTAGTAACAACAAACAGTTCTAGTTAGCAAGATAGTAACACCTCTAGTTAGCTAGCATGACATTAAACAGCTCTAGTTAGCTAGCAACAATAAACAGCTCTAGTTAGCTAGTAACAGTAAACAGTTCTAGTTAGCTAGCATGACATTAAACAGCTCTAGTTAGCTAGCTAGTAACAGCTCTAGTTAGCTAGTAACAATAAACAGTTCTAGTTAGCAAGATAGTAACACCTCTAGTTAGCTAGCATGACATTAAACAGCTCTAGTTAGCAAGATAGTAACACCTCTAGTTAGCTAGCATCACATTAAACAGCGCTAGTTAGCTAGCAATAATAAACAGTTCTAGCAAGCTAGTAACAATAAACAGTTCCAGCAAGCTAGTAACAGTAAACAGTTCTAGTTAGCTAGCATGACAATAAACAGCTCTAGTTAGCTAGCTAGTAACAGCTCTTGTTAGCTAGTAACAATAAACAGTTCTAGTTAGCAAGATAGTAACACCTCTAGTTAGCTAGCATGACATTAAACAGCTCTAGTTAGCTAGTAACAGTAAACAGTTCTAGTTAAACAAGATAGTAACAGTTGTAATTCACTAGCTATGAGGTCAGCACAAAAATCATACATAGACTTTTTTTGGGTCCTTTCCCGTGTTGGGAAGTCTCTCATTTTGGTTTGTTCAGAAATGGTACATCATCCCGTGTAAGAGCTTACTGTGAGGGAGCTTTAGAGGTGGACATCTGCGTCCCATCACCACCACTGTGAGCAAGTCTGATTTTCATTAGAACCGAGCATTTCATATCCAACACGTTTTTAAAAAAGCCTGGGATTCCTCTGTAAGTGGCACAGCCTATTCAGCAGTAATCCGCGATCCCATGATTTGTATTCCAGTGTTCCGGTCTGTAGAGTACGGGTGCCGATGGCCGAGGGGAGGAGATGCCAGTCCTGAATTTGTTCTCCCGTCCCTAGCCACTGTCTGTAAGGGTCACTTTCATTTGGGATTTGCAGCCCACCACATCCGCAAGGGACATGCTATAAAAAGGACACGCATAGGCACATTTTCCAGAGGAATCCTGTTTCCTGCATTCCCCTGAAATCAAGTGGAACTGGGTAATAGGTGGAAAGTGGAGCCAGATATTCGGCTCAAACTGCCGGGTTCAGCTTGAGACAGATAATCACCTCTTCGGGGCATTAGGAAAATCTCCGACTTTAGACCTTGTTTGGGTAAGCCGCGAAGAATCCCACTCTCGAAGCAGAGCTATTTCTGCATATTGTGGTTGCCCATGCCAGCGGTGAGGTCATCAGATGCTGAGGGAGGGTTCTCATTGGTAGCGGGGGTACTCCGTCATTTGTGGGGGGGTTGTGGTGTGCGTGCATGTTGAAAGATGCCGTAATGGAGCTGAAGCAGTGCAGACTGCAAGCATGCCATCACTCATCTGACAGTACAGGCCTTGTGAGTGCCTGCATAGAGGGCAGGGAAAGCCCGAATGTTGCCAGTGGCACTCAGTCGTGGAAGACAAAAAACACAAACTGGGCTCCGCCGGTGCCGCTGCGCCTGTCCATCACGGCCTTCACAGGGGCTTTGTTCAGCCTAATGAGAAACTAGTGCGTGAGGGTTTTTCCGAGAAATCTGCTGGGGTGTTTTCCTACCTGTCCAAAGTTCAGTCAGGTTTGACACATTCAGTGGTGTTGAGGTTCTGGATTCTTCTCGAACAGCTACACCTCCTTTCAGACCTCCATAGTGTGGAGGTGTCCTCTCACAGTCGATGAATGATGGACAGAGACACCTGGGGAGGTTCTCAGATCTGAAGCAGGAGTGGAGCTTGATGTTCTCCTCTCCCTCAAAGATGAAAGCCTAGATGAAAGCCACAGATGACAGTGATGTTTGGAACAGTGTTGAGGGTCTACCAGGTCTTCCAGGTGGTTGTTAGCAGTCCACACATTTTATGTAGCTAAACAAGATCGAGTTCAAAGGCTTTTGGGTCACCTTCTTGTATTCCTATTACAGTGTCATCTGTGAATGTTGACAACGACTGGACAGTGGAATGAAGTCAGCCATAATCGAGTCACCTGTGACTGACCCGTACCTAATAGCATGCTGTACCTCCATTAACATGAATACAGGAAAACAGCTGGGACTGGATTGGGCATGTACTGGACGAGGTTCTGGATGTAGCCACATCAGTGTTCAGACTCTCTCACATCAAAGAATTGGTCAGGTGGTCCAGATTTGGCAGAGGCCTTCCCTGGCACAGTTCCGAGGAGAATTCCCTGTAGGCTGGGATTGTATCCACTGCTGGTAGACCCGTATGACCGTACGCTTCCATACACCTGCAGATTCAGCTACTTCCTTCACACTATGGTCTTTGGCCACGCCCACATGCAGTCCCTCCTTTTAGCCAATCATTAACATCTGCTCTGGAGCCATTTTCCACACATGGAACGAGACATTCCCTGCACTGTAGCACATCTTCCCAATCTATGGATCCCCTTACGCACACCCTGCAGGGATTTATAGCCCTGCCAGCTTTATTTAGATTTGTACCCGTTTAGGTTAGAAAGCTTATCTGGGTCAGAATCTACGAATGAATTCGTTGTGTTTGCATGTATGTACTAGACCTGAGCTGTATGTAAGGAGTTCCCTGCTACACCAACTCCGTGTAAGGAGTTCCATGGACACCCACTCTGTTCTCTGTTTCGTTGAATTGTATGGCCGTCCCACCAACAAGCAGCCAACCGCTGCTACGAAAGAACGCATGGATAAGTCCGTTCCTGCAGCTCACACTGGAGTCTAGATATCTAGAATCAGAGCTCTTATTAGGACCTGCCGTTGTTTTGTCTAGCCACAGCACACATGTTCTGTGTGTATGTAATGAGGTGTGTCTGGAGAGTGGTGGACCGTTGCGTGTGTTCATTAGCTCCACAGAAGGCCCACTGGTGAGCTCAGTTTACAGGCTGATGATGTCATTGGTCCTGAAGACTGATTAAACTGGGGAGTTGCAGTCAAGTGGGGGTTATTCATTAGCATGGTGTCGGTTCATTTAGCATCAGAGCCAGCAGAAATGTCCATGTCACCTCATGGATTCACTCAAGCACCCTGGTTTTCTCTGTCCATTAGATTACATTCAGGGGAACATACGTTCTATGTTTTTCCCCTTCACTGCAAATGCATTCAGACACGACTGAGTTTGCTTTCTGGGTGTTGTTCTTGCTTACGTCTTTTCTGATGCCTCGTTTCATCTATCCGTTTATCCGTCTAGGCTTCTTTAGGTAGGTTAGTGTCACATAAAACCTGGATAATGATGTCCACAGCAGGCGAGGAGTGTTGGCCAGAGAACTTCTCATTAGCCTAACCACTTCATCTTGCCGCTGAACACGGTGTCTCCACACACGGATTCGTTGGGCGTCTCCACCAAGACTAAAGCGGGACTCGTCACTGAAGATGACCCGCTGCCATTCTGAGTCCCTCCATGACAGTCTGGTACGACACCACTGCAGTGTTTGGTGACGGTGACGTGGTGTTAAGGACAGTCGTGGTAACGGTCTGTGTGGGTGTAGTCCTGCGTGGTGCAGCCGTCTGCCGATGGTGCTGCACTAAC
>JAMWET010000181.1:390000-395000 GCA_024036415.1 Prochilodus magdalenae
GCCTTACCTGCGTAATCACAGTGCTCACCTACACAGTCACTGCACTCACCTGCACAGTCACAGCGCTCACCTGCACAGTCACAGCGCTCACCTGCTTAGTCACATCCTCACCTGCACAGTCACATCCTCACCTGCACAGTCACAGCCTCACCTGCACAGTCACAGCCTCACCTGCTTAGTCACAACCCTCACCTGCTCAATCACAGATCTCGCCTGCTTAGTCACATCCTCACCTGCACAATCACAGCCTCACCTGCACAGTCACATCCTCACCTGCTTAGTCACAACCCTCACCTGCTCAATCACAGCCTCACCTGCTCAATCATAGTACTCACCTGCTCAATTACAGGTCTCAACTGTTTAGTCAAAGCACCCTCCTGCTCAATCATAGCACTCACCTGCTCAATCATAGTACTCACCTGCTTAATTATAGTACTCACCTGCTCAATCATACCACTCACCTGCTCAATCATACCACTCACCTGTTTGATCAAAGCACTCACCTGCTCAATCATACCACTCACCTGCTCAATCACAGCCTCACCTGCTCAATCATACCACTCACCTGCTCAATCACAGGGCTTATCTGTTTAGTCAAAGCACCCTCCTGCTCAATCATAGCACTCACCTGCTCAATCAAAGCACTCACCTGCTCAATCAAAGCACTCACCTGCTCAATCACAGCCTCACCTTCTCAATCATACCACTCACCTGCTCAATCAAAGCACTCACCTGCTCAATCATAGCCTCACCTTCTCAATCACAGCCTCACCTTCTCAATCATAGCCTCACCTGCTCAACCATACCACTCACCTGCTCAATCATAGCCTCACCTTCTCAATCACAGCCTCACCTTCTCAATCATAGCCTTACCTGCTCAACCATACCAATCACCTGCTCAATCATAGCCTCACCTTCTCAATCATACCACTCACCTGCTCAATCATAGCCTCACCTTCTCAATCATACCACTCACCTGCTCAATCATAGCCTCACCTGCTCAACCATACCACTCACCTGCTCAACCATACCAATCACCTGCTCAATCACAGTCTCACCTGCTCAATCATACCACTCACCTGCTCAATCATACCACTCACCTGCTCAATTGTACCACTCACCTGCTCAATCACAACTAAAGCCGACCCCTTGGCAGGCCTGCAAGATTAGGGTTGGATTAAACACTCCATCTTTCTTCTTCTTTGTCTGGTTCCTCCTCTCTGTAGATATAGACGAGTGTGAGGCTGACCCCTGCACTCACGGCTGTCTGAACACGTACGGCACCTTCCTGTGTAACTGTGACGAAGGCTTCGAGCTTGCCGCCGACGGGACCACCTGCACGGGTGAACATGGGAGCCAGTGGTGAAGAGCAGGGCAAAGGGAGGACAGATAGAGAGGCTATACCTGAGACTGTAGTCTCACTATACAGCACCAGTCAAAACATTTGGACGCACCATCTCACTGAACAGCTTTCCTTGACTATTATAATTAATTTCTAATAATTAATCTTTCATATATAAAACATCAAAGCTATAAAGGAAGACATATTTAATTATGTAGGGACCAAAAAAGTGTTTATCAAAGCAGACTCTGTTATATACGTTAGATTCTTCAAAGTAGCATCTTCTGCTTTGATGACAGCTCTGCACACTCTTGGCATTCTACCAGTCAGCTTCATGAGGTAGTCACCTGGAATGGTTTTCTAGCACTTTTGAATGAGTTCCCCGAGGTTCCTTCACTCTGCGGTCCATCTCAGTTGGGCTTAGGCTGGGAGACTGTAGATGCCAGGTCACCTGACACAGGGCTCCATCAAGCCTCCAGTCGTGGGCTGGAGGTTAGGGAAGCAGCCTTGTGACCGGAGGGTCGCTGTTTCCCTGAGCCGATAGGTACGACTGAATTGTCTTTGAGCAAGGGACCTAAACCCCAACTCCTCTCCGGGCGCCATAGATAGGGCTGCCCACTATTCCGGGCAAGTGTGCTCACTGCCCCCTAGTGTGTATGTTCACTAGAGTGTGTGTATGGGGTGTTTCACAGATGAGTTAAATGAGAAAGACAGACTCCTCTGTGTGGAACTGAACTCTACTCAGAAATGACTGGGCTCGTGGGCAGATAGCCCTTATATAGCCTGAGGGTGTGTTTTGGGTCATTGCCCTATTGATACACAAATGATGGTCCCACTGAGTTTACACCAGGTGGGATGGCTGTGGTAGCCATGATTTTGGACCGGTACTCCATGTTCTATCCTAGTGAACATGCATAAAGCACAATTCTGTCATATGCTACAGCACCACGGCTGCAGAGAGGCTGCACATCCTCTTCTTAAATTCCTATATAGTGCTCCAAAATAGGGAACAAGGGTTCAGGGAAGATTTCAAAGGCAACAAAGTTTTGAAAGACAGCAGTGTCCACTGATGAAGGACTAGAGGATGACCAACACTGCACTGTGCAGCAGCAGATGAGCTATCGTCTCTGACTGTCCATCTACAAGGTGGACCAGCAAGGTAGGAGTGTCTAATAGAGTGGACAGTGAGTGGACACTAAACACTCCAGCAGCACTGCTGTGTCTGATCCACTCACACCAGCACCACCCACAATAACACACCACCACCACGTCAGTATCCCTGCAGTGCTGAGAATGACCCACCACCCACATACTACCTGCTCTGTGGGGGTCCTGTGGGGGTCCTGACCATTGAAGAACAGGGTAATACAGTACACAGAGAAACAGATGGACTACAGTCTGGACCTGTACACCTACAGAGTGTCCTGTACGGTCAGTGGAGCTGATGGGGTGGACAGTGGGTGTTGATACAGTGAAGGTGCACCTCATAAAGTTTTTTCTGAGTTGCTCACTACTGACTCTGCTCTGTTATCAGATTTGGATGAGTGCAGTTTCTCGGACTTCCTGTGTCAGCACACATGTGTAAACACTCCAGGGTCGTTCTCTTGTGCATGCCCACCGGGGTACTATGTCTTTGAGGACGGCAGGAGCTGTGAAGGTAATGCACAACAAACCTACAGGCAGGGCTCCAGCTTTCAGTTAACTCTACACATTTCCTGTTTGTTCAGAAAGTGACCAAACATGTGATCAAAATCTATACACTATATAATTTGCATATTCATGAATGGATGTAATTTAATTTGAGATGTGGTGGAGGCCTTCCCTGGCACAGTTCCGAGGAGAATTCCCTGTAGGCTGGGATTGTATCCACTGCTGGTAGACCCGTATGACCGTACGCTTCCACACACCTGCAGATTCAGCTACTTCCTTCACACTATGGTCTTTGGCCACGCCCACATGTAGTCCCTCCTTTTAGCCAATCATTAACATCTGCTCTGGAGCCATTTTCCACACATGGAACGAGACATTCCCTGCACTGTAGCACCTCCTCCCAATCTATGGATCCCATCACTCACACCCCGCAGGTACACATAGCCCTATCATCCTTCGTGCAGCGCCATCTGCAGGAGCCTGAAGTTACTACTACCTTAAACACGCAGCTAATGTTTTTGTCCACTGAGCTTGTGTATGTATGTTGAACTGTCCATGCTGTCTGTTATAATGTGCTGTGTTTCTTCACCTGTAGCTGTTATTGACGATGATGCTGGTGATGATGATGTTGACCAGTCTGACCCCTAACTAACTGTTGTGTGTTTGATTTTGAAGACCTCAATGAATGTGAGTCTGGTAACAACACGTGTACAACAGCACAAGTGTGTTTCAATTTCCAGGGAGGGTACACATGCCTGGACCCCCTCACATGTGAACCGCCCTACATAGAGCTCAGTGACAAGTGAGTCAGAGAACAGAACACATCCCTTCTGTGTGAATGCATATCGCCTCTATCTGTACGTCCAGGACTGACCTATACACTGCGGCACTAAGCTCACTCGTACAGCTCACTCTACACGCCAAGTCTACTGTAAGGTCTCGGGTTCCTGCAGGTCCACCTCCGGCCAATTGGGGGAGACAGAGGGCACCTGATGAGCAATCAAGCGGTAAACGCTAACACCTGCAGCTCACGCTACTTAAGCCTGAGAGTGCCGGCCCTTGGTTGCTCAGTCTTGAGTTCACGTTGCCCCGTGCACGTCACTAGCCGGTAGAAGGTTTGGAGCCTCTCGAGGCAGGCCGCTTTCCCCCTGGCATAGCACACATCACAAACGAATTAGAGTGGGGATCGGCCCCATGGACCAGCCTCATTATCCGAAACCAGATCCAGCTGATATCATTCATATCCGATCCCAATATCAGATCAGTGCTGTACGTCGGTCTGTTAGAGCGGTACAACCGAGGCGCTAACGGCAGTTATAAGTTGTATTTCATCCTACTGCATATGCTAAGTGTACATATAGGACAGTACAGTGTGTGAGGTAGTCAGGTGTGCAGCTGTAAAGATCATTATATTGTATATACGTCACTGCTAACGTCCGGGAGCTACTGAGAGGTTCCGCCATCACTGGAAACAGAAATGGGCCAAATGGACTGACCCAACTCTCTCTTTATCAGTCTCTCTCTGTCTGCCTATCAGAGAGGAAGGAAATGGACTGAACGTATGTTGCATCTTTAAACTCAGGAGCTGTAGATTCTAGTTGATGGGTTTATCTGTTTCGTTAGCCGCGTAGCCTCACGTCCTGGCTGCTGAACTGTCCCTTTAAAATCTCTAACAAGTACAATGTGTTCTCTCTCTCCCTCTCTCTCTCTCTCTCCCTCTGCCCTCTCTCTCCCTCTCTCTCTCTCTCTCTCCCTCTGCCCTCTCTCTCTTCCTCTCTCTCTTCCTCTCTCTCTATCTCTCTCCTCTCTCTCTCTCTCTCCTCTCTCTCCCTCACTCTCTCTTCCTGTCTCTCTCTCTCTCTCTCTCTATCTCTCCCTCTCTCTCCCTCTCTCTCTCTCTCTCTCTCTCTCCCTCACTCTCTCTTCCTGTCTCTCTCTCTCTCTCTCTCTCTCTCTCTCTCTCACATCCTCTCTCCCTCTCCCTCTCTCTCTCTCCCTCTCTCTCTCT
>JAMWET010000181.1:400000-509565 GCA_024036415.1 Prochilodus magdalenae
ATGCCCAACCGTATCTCGTCCTGTGTCCGGGCTAGAGGCGTCCCAACAGCATGCTAGAGCTCCTTTCAGTCGTAGAGCTCTCCCCAGTGAACTTCTCCTTCCACTGTAATGGTGGAATTACACATCATCCTTACACTCACACGTATACAGATATATTCGATTTAGATACAGCTCCTTCATGGTGCATTATTTTATTTTCAGCCAGTATCCAATATTTATATTTTGTCAATATTTTTTCAGTATAAATAATAATAATGTTTTTTCTAGAGCACCTTTCATACACTGGCAGCTCAAAGTCCTTTACAAAGTTTGAGCTTAAATATATAAATATACATATATATATATATCGTATATATCCTGCTCTGGCTCCTTTACAGCACAGTTCAGCAAATACAGGCTAATCTAAACCACCAGTGGCTTCATATGGAATGTTTATGATGTTAAATTTGTGGACAATCTGAAAAAATATATATAGTTTTTAGGGGGACTATTTTTTTTTACCACACCTGCATGTATCCCTGCACTATGAGTGAACGTAAATACATGAACAAGACGGTCCAAACTTTATCACAAAACTATCATAACCAGCGTCTCAGACATCAGGCAGCGTATTCATATCCACCTCGTGTAGGAACTGTCTGTGAGGGAGCTTTGTTTAGAGGCGGACGTCTGGTTACCTTCACCACCACTGTGTACAGTTCTGACTCTATAAGTTTCACTGGAACGGAGCGTTTCACACCAACCCCGCTCCGAATGGCTCTGTTTACACCATAAACATGTAACACTGTCGGTTTATTTCTATTCGGCGGAGTTCCCCTTTAAGTGCTTCAGGCACAGTAGCTGGAATTCCCCCTGCTGGAGATGGAAAAGTTGTTGGGATAACGTTGCATCCACGGAAGGCTGTGTCTTTCCAGCGTACTGAAACATCCGTTTAACCAGAAAGAGAGAATCCATACTGTTCAAGAAAGAGAGCCTTGAAGCCTTGAAGCAGCGGCCGTAGACCCCAAAACCAGACCCGAAAAGAAGCGGCATATGCAAATCAGATGCAAATCTGTTGTGTCACGTGACCTGGCACTGAGTGGCGCAGTGAGGCTCCACCGACGAGGAGTCCCTCAGTGTGACCAGCAGCCTGAGCGCCTAGACAGGGCTCCTTCAGGCGCAACCTGGGGGACAGAAGCTGGAGCTCCACAGGGACCCGTGTGAGGGCAGAATGGCGACGGAGTGCATCAAACACTGCTGCAGGTTCTTTGTGAGCAGGGAGAAGGAGCCGGAGCCGCACAGTAAGACCCAACACTTCTGTTTCTCTGTGGTGCTTAACACTGTTAAGGGTTACATGACTGAGTTCGGTCCTGCTGTAGATGGCAGTTACCTTTACCCAGTTCCTACTTCCTAAAGTTCAGAGGAGTCTGAGTAGGAGTGCGTCTGGATCTCAGTATCCCAGTTCAGCTCTTTAGGGAAACTCCACCCATCTTTTTAAAAAAAGTTTCTGAATTATTAGATGATATGATGTAAACAGAGTCATTCTGAGTGGTGTTGGTGTAAAATGGTTAGTCCTAGAGAAACTTACTGAGCCAGAACAACTCACAGTGGTGGTGAAGGTAACCAGACGTCCCCCTCTAAAAGCTCCCTCTCAGAAAGCTCCTACATGAGGTGGTTCTGGATACCCTGCCTGGTGTCTGAGACGCTGTTTATGGGACCACTTGTTTTGGTGGAGGGATACATGCAGGGTGTTGTGAGACAAAACTTCATCATCAACGTTCCGTATACACTCAGAAGACATGTGTAGATAACTGGAGGTCTAGATAGTCAATAAAATGTCTATATGTGTGTTCTAGACATGGAGAACCCTGGTTCCCATCACCACCACTGTACAGAATATCTAAACCACCTCACACCAAACCCGCTCTCTCACTCTGTTCACATCTCAAGCAACAAATAGTGCAGAAATTTTGAAAGGCTGGTGGATTTCCCCTTTTGAAAAAAAAAGTTTTACAGAGACATTACAGAATGAAAGCATGTAAGATATAAATAAATACAAATTCCTGGCTTTAACACGCATCATCTATTGTGAGAAATTAAATTCAGAGTGGGTTTGTTGTGAAACTCTGTTCTAGAAAAGTCAGACCTGTTCACAGTGGTGGTGAAGGTAACCACACGTCCCTCTCTAAAAGCTCCCTCACAGAGAGTTCCTACATGGAATGGTTAGACACACGCTGCATATGTTCTTAATGGCTTTAAATGAATCTACCCAGTGTATTTTACTCTGTGGTGGAGGAATACATGCAGGGTGTTGTGAGGCAAAATAGTCCCCAAAGAAAAGCTATTACTTTCACATTTTATCATGTATACAAGTGTGCTGTGGACATGGTGACCCCCGGTTAACAGTCTGTATGTATCATTCCAGAGAACCTCGGCTCTATAAGTAGTGATAGGAACCAGAAGGCTGAAGCATTTAAAGGGGAACTCCACTGACTTTCCAAAAACACTAATATATTAACTGGATCTGACGTAAACAGAGTCCAGCAGAGTGCTTTGGGGTACAACGCTCCGTTCTAGAGAAACCTCTTGAGCCAGAACCATTTACAGTGGCGGTGAAGGTAACCAGACGTCCACCTCTAAAAGCTCCCTCTCAGAAAGTTCCTACATGAGGTTGTTATGGATATGCTGCCTGATGTCTGAGACGCTGCTTTATGGCAGTTTTGAGAGGAATTTTCCCATCATCAGCATTCCGTATAAACTCGGAAGGAACGTGCAGGTTCACTGGTGGTTTCGGCAGTAAGTACAATATCTATATGTGTGCTGTAGACTTATTAACCCTTGGTTCCCATCACCACCAGTGTACAATCAACCATTTCACACCAAACGCCCCCTCTGTTTACACAGTGTCATGTAGACTTTTTAATGAATGTGTGGATTTCCCGTTTTAGCACCTGGGCTGCATTTGCACCCTTCACTTCATGGCATTTTCTTTTAAAGAGAAGAGTAGAACCCTAAAAGCTCCCCTATAAGAAGTTCCCTGCAGTTGTATCTAGAACTCCACTCACAGGCTGGTTCCTACCTCTGTTTGGATCCCAGTTTCACTACTGTTCTACTATTCTAACTTGGTTCTAGACTCCCCTGGTCGGTGCTCGCCCACTCTTAACGTTTCTTACTCTGTGCCAGTCATTAAAGCCCCGATCCCTGGAAATACGCCGAAGGAGAACGAATGGAGGAAGACCGTGGGGGTCTCGGAGGACTATCTCCTCTCCAAACTGCCTCCTGATGGCAAGGAGGTCCCCTTCGTCCTCCCGTCTCTCAGACCGTCCTACGTACAGCCCCGAGGACCTCCATACCCCAGCTACCAGAGTGAGTACCCGTCCAGCTTTATATGACACTGCAGCTTCAGCTTTACACTAGACGTTGGAACATTGCTGTGAGGGTCTGATTGAGCAGTAGTGAGACTGCAGCTTCAGCTTTACACTAGACGTTGGAACATTGCTGTGAGGGTCTGATTGAGCAGTAGTGAGGTCAGGTACTACTGCTAAACATTGCTGTGAGGATCTGATTGAAGGTTAGCAAGGTCAGGTACTGATGTGGTGCATTAACACTGATAATAACATACGGCAATGTACTTTACTAGGTTCCGCATGGGCCACTTACGCAGAGAGGAAGGCGGAGCTTGCTGGTGTTGGGAAAATCGCATTTGACCCCAGTGGACCTGTCCTCCCGAGTCACATGATGAGCTTTGTGTCTCCGGGTTCTGTGAGACGACCCATTCTCAAAGGCCTTCACGGAAGCCATGTCTCAGGTAGGCTGTATGTACTTCTACCATTGCCACCATTACAGACCTCCAGCGAGCAGTGGTGTCCTCCATGAGTCCTCCTGTTAGTGCAGCACCATCGGCAGACGGCTGCACCACGCAGGACTACACCCACACAGACCGTTACCACGACTGTCCTTAACACCACGTCACCGTCACCAAAGACTGCAGTGGTGTCGTACCAGACTGGCATTAAGTGACTCAGAATGGCAGCGGGTCATCTTCAGTGACGAGTCCCCTTTAGTCTTGGTGGAGACGCCCAACGAATCCGTGTGTGGAGGCACCGTGGTCAGCACCAAGATGAACGGTTTGTCGTCACACGTCCAGAAGACCTGGTGTCCCTCCACCTCCACCCCTACCGCACCATCTGCAGGAGCTGTGTGAGGATGTTCAAGCTGCATGGGATGGATTATCACAGGACACCATCAGGAACCTCTACAGCTCCATACCGAGACGTCTGGCGTGTTGGGTTAGCGAACACGGCGGCCCGACGCCATACTGAGAGACAGACTTCTGTATGTGTAGCTCAATAAATATTGATCATATCAGTCTAAATTTATCACCAGTTATTGATCCTGGTCACCTTTACCTTCCTTCCCAACACACCTGCACTCCCACACCTCCTTCCGGGAGCAGCTAGTGTATATAGCAGTATAATGGTTATATAGTATCTCGTCCATATGTGTGGTCATTTCCAGTTTGCGGATCGCTGTATGACACAGCGGTATTAAGAAAGTACAGACTGGAGGTGAAGCTAACAGTGACTAACACTGACTCACTCCTTATTCCGTGTGGTCTTTCCTCCTTTATCACCTGGATGGTCATTGAGAGTAGCTCTTTTTGCACAGAGTAAACACGGATCGTCACTGTGGAGATGGTGTAACTGCGCTAATCATATGTGGTTTCCCAATAGCGCTGCGCTCCATTCAAATATTTGCCCTCCTGTGTTTCACAGTGTCTTCTGGTCTTTAAGGCCATTCCTCCACGTAAGCCCTCTATTGTCCGTGTCAGAGACCACATGCCTCGGTTTCCATTGTTACGTGTTCCAGCGCACATGCTATTGTACTGCTGCCTGTGCTGCGCTCGTTCTGAAGGTAGACTCGAGCTCGACACCTTTACTGACAGGTCTGGAGGGTCCGCTGTGATGGGGTTATATTAGACTGAATGACGCTTGTGTCGCGTTAGTTGTGTGTCGAACGCTGTATGTGGTTTATGACGGAGTATCGTTCCTCCTCCTGACTCAGCCTACACTAGTAGAGTTTACTGACTTCAGCTTAGAGTCTAACCCAGACCCAAATCCTACCGCCTGTGCCAAACGCCTGTCCAAAATGGACCGAAATCCATAGAACTAAAATCTCCCTTATTAAAGAAGGTTCTTTGGTTCTTCTGTGAACGTTTGGGCTCTAGCTACGATGATGTTTTCACTTGTGCTGGTGTGATACAGTGTACTGGAGTGTCAGTAGACTTTCCTTCTGTTTCTTCAGCCTGGGATCAGAATGGGAAGCAGAGACTCAGCGCCTCTATGTTAGACCTGTCCAGCCCTCACAGTCATATGCAGGTGAGTGATATGTTGTATGGTGTGTGTATAAGACCATATAGGACACTCTGTAGGTGTACAGTGGTAGGTGGTGGATCATTCTCAGCACTGCAGTGACACTGACGTGGTGGTGGTGGTGTTAGTGTGTGTGGTGCTGGTGTGAGTGGATCAGACACAGCGGTGCTGCTGGAGTGTTGAGACACTGTGTCCACTCACTGTCCACTCTATTAGACACTCCTACCCTGGTCCACCTTGTAGATGGACAGTCAGAGACTGTCGTCCTCTAGTCCTTCATAAGTGGGCACAGGACGCTGCCCCACACAGGACGCTACCCATAAGACGCTGCCCACAGGAGGCTGGTGGCTGGGTAGTTTTGGTTGGTTGAACGATTCTCGGTCCTGCAGTGACACTGATCCACTCACACCAGCACCACACACACTAACACAACACCACCACATCAGTGTCACTGCAGTGCTGAGAATGATCCACCACCCACATCATACCTGCTCTGTGGGGGTCCTGTGGGGGTCCTGACCATTGTAGAACAGGGTAATACAGTACACAGAGAAACAGATGGACTACAGTCTGGACCTGTACACCTACAGAGTGTCCTGTAAGTATCCCCAGATAACAGTGACGGGGACAGAACAGAATACATTCTGAAAGTGTAAGTCAACATTTGCACATGTGCCGCACACCTGCACTCCACCACTTCCTTAAAGCACATCACCAGCAAAGCAGATGGAGTTTTAATAACCAGCGCTAAAACAAATACCTTACACCTGTTTGCTGGAGGTGACAGGCACGCTCCGAACTTCCACAGCGAAAATATTTGAGCAGCGGTCGGCGTTACCTATAGCCTACTTTGGGACAGGGACGGGACGTCGGGACGTCTGCAGTACCGCATTATTAATTCAGTATATGAGACCTTCAGGTAGCCGCCACGCGTCATAGGACAGATCTGCAAACAGCCATGTGACATGGTCGTCCACTTTCGGGTTCTAGTTTTCTGGTTCCGGATTGTTTTCCTGTCTGAGAGAACGTGTTTCTGCACAGACCAGCTGTTTACTTACTCTGGGCTGGAAAGCGCATTGCTGTGGAGGAAGCCAAAGTTTAGCCTTATGAATGGGGGATTAATCACAATGACGCTGAGCGTTTGCCATAAGGCCGTGTGACTGGGCGGCTCCGGGCGAGGTCTCTTTTGTTACATGAGTTATATAAACCATATTGAGTCTTTTTGTCGTCAACAAGCCATTAGTGAGAGCGGATATTTGATAGGGTCTCCTGTTTCATGTCTCCTCTACAGCACACCCATGTCTCAGTCCCGCCACCCTGTAGCTGAAACATTAGTTTGAACTGAAATCAGTTAAAGGGTGGATCAGTTGGGTGTTAGCCAGACCTAGCCAGTGGGGTGTTTTTCATAGGTAGTTCATAATAATTTGAAAATGAAAGATATCCACAACATACGACGTGCAACACAATGTTTTGTTTATCTGAAATTTAACATAATTAACATTAAAACAAACAAAGCCTGAATCACATCATAAAACAATGATACTGTAATACGCTACAACAACAATAATAAAAAAATAAAAGTGTTGTTTAATGTTGTTTTTGTACTAACGTCTCCATCATATGGTCAGAAAATTGTATTTTGACATTATTGTAATAATGATAGCATATCTTTGTGGCCCACCCTTACTCCATAGTTATGTGTGACTAAAGTTTATCTCCCCATACGGTGTAAAGTCTCAGATTTAATTTATGACTAATCACGAAATATATCTTTCCTAACTACTTTAGGATTACTAGTGTAGCTAACATGTAAGGCTACTATAGCTAACAGGTAAGGCTAATGTAGCTAACACGTAAGGTTAATATAACTAACAGGTAAGGCTAATGTAGCTAACACGTAAGGTTAATATAACTAACAGGTAAGGCTAATGTAGCTTACATGTAAGGCTAATGTAGCTAACAGGTAAGACTAATATAACTAACAGGTAAGGCTACTATAGCTAACACGTAAGGCTAATGTAACTAACAGGTAAGGCTAATATAGCTAGCACGTAAGGCTAATATAACTAACAGTTTAGGCTACTATAGCTAACACATAAGGCTAATATAACTAACAGGTAAGGCTAATATAACTAACAGTTTAGGCTGCTATAGCTAACACATAAGGCTAATATAACTAACAGGTAAGGCTAATATAGCTAACACATAAGGCTAATATAACTAACAGGTAAGGCTAATATAGCTAACACATAAGGCTAATATAACTAACAGGTAAGGCTAATATAGCTAGCACGTAAGGCTAATATAACTAACAGTTTAGGCTACTATAGCTAACACATAAGGCTAATATAACTCTCTCTCTCTCTCTCTCCTTCTCTCTCTCTCTCTCTCTCTGTCCACAGCGCTTTGACTCGATGTCCAGTGTCCAGAGCAGCACGTCCTCCGTAAGGGATTCCATTGGGAGCAGCCGTAGTCTAGGTAACACATTTTCTCACCGCAGCCGCAAACACACCCCATTCACAAAGAACTCGCAGCCTTCCTGTTCAGACCCTCCCTCTCGAATGCTCACCCCGGTCCAGCGGTTTGGAATCACTCGTCCAGTGGGGTCTGGAATTTCTATTTTTCCTTTAGTCCGGCAAACAAAGAACAGGAAGTTTTAAATATCACAAAGAGATCGTATATAATAATGAAGGGAAATTTCACATTTCTAGGCAGTGTTCCCACACTTCCCACTAGTGGGCTCGGAGTTTTGGACCCTTCCACAGATGAATACAGTACAGTACTGAAGTATTGGATACGGCGACCGGGAAGTGCAAAACAAATAAACATTTCAGAAAAAAACATACAAAAATAAAAACTAATCTACAAATAAAAAAATTACTTTCAAGAAAACAAAATTACATTTCGGATTCGGATTGTTTCAAATTCGGATGTTTCGGATCCGGATGTTTCGGACTGTTTCAGATTCAGATTTTTTGGACCGTTTCGGATTCTGATGTTTCGGATTCGGATGTTTCGGACTGTTTCGGATTTGGATGTTTCGGATTTGGATGTTTCGGATTCGGATTTGGATGTTTCGGATTTGGATGTTTCGGATTTGGATGTTTCGGATTTGGATGTTTCGGATTCAGATGTTTCGGACTGTTTCGGATTCTGATGTTTCGGATTCAGATGTTTCGGACTGTTTCGGATTCTGATGTTTCGGATTTAGATGTTTCGGACAGTTTCGGATTTGGATGTTTCGGATTTGGATGTTTCGGATTCGGATGTTTCGGATTTAGATGGTTCGGACTGTTTCTCTTTCGAAGCTGTGTTAATTTTTTACCAACAAAATCACGTGATATAAACTAAAATCTAACTGAAATATAAACATTCGGATCTAGAGGTGGTCTCTGACTTTTACACAGTGCTGCATCTCCGTTTTTATTTGATTGAATATGTTGGCTGAGGTGTTACTGACTCTGTGTGTGTGTGTGTGTGTGTGTGTGTGTGTGTGTGTGTGTGTGTGTGTGTGTGTGTGTGTGTGTGTGTGTGTGTGTGTGTGTGTGTGTGTGTGTGCGCGCAGAGTCCATAACGCTGTCTGGTGACGAGCGCGAGCTGGGGAAAGTCGGTGTGCTGGTGAGCTATCAGGAGGCCGTGGAGCAGGTGTGGATCACCCTGGTGCAGGTAAAATTACAGCCCGGTCTAGTGGAGCCTTTCCTGGGCACAACGAGGCCTTTGTGTCCCTCTGTTCTCTCTGAATGGAGCCTCTGTCCCAAACCGGACTATCACCTCTCAGCAGGACCATTCTTCCCCCTCCCTCTTGCTTCTATCCTGTTTTCTTTCTCTCCCTCTTTTCCCTCTTCATCCTGCTCTTTATTCCAAAGTTTAAACTCACCTGTGTTCTACACGTGACACACGTCCGGCTCATCTGCACCACAGCGTCGTGACTCTCACACGTCTGGAGCTGATGGTGATTTGGTCTTGATGTAATGATGTAACTCGAATGTAACGCAAAGTGCTTCAAAGAGGCGGATGACCGTTATTCATTATCTCCACCCAGAATTCCTCAGTGATATGAAGCTGAGCTGAGCCCTTTAATCTCCAGCTTCATGATCCAACTTCCCTGTTCCACCTTAAATGGTGCAGTAAGTACCGGAACAGGACTGCTTCACCATTTAAGGTGGAACGGGAGATTCTGCTAGGTAGCGCCGAGACATCAG
This sequence comes from Prochilodus magdalenae, assembly GCA_024036415.1. Taxonomy (NCBI): domain Eukaryota; kingdom Metazoa; phylum Chordata; class Actinopteri; order Characiformes; family Prochilodontidae; genus Prochilodus; species Prochilodus magdalenae. The sequence goes on from JAMWET010000181.1 coordinate 409,554, forward strand.
CGTATGACTTGTGATTTATACACGTGTTATGAAGAAACTGACCATAAAACGCTGTTACCATGGTGATATTACCGTACAGCATCTTTAACAGAGACATACTCATATTCATGGGTCTCTCTGGTTGCTTGTGCAGCCATCTTGCCGATGAGTCACAGGGAATTCTGGGAATTTTCTCTTAACACTCCGCTTGGAATGTGCCTCCGAAAAATCTCAGTTTAAAGGACCATGTAGCCCAACACCTCACCCTACCCCTCCACCTCAACACCAATCAGGACCTCCCAACCCTAGCTCTGAACACACCAAACGCAGGGGTAGGGTTCACTGTTAGGGGCAGGGGGTGAGAGGGATTGGGCCTAAACCTCTGAGCACTGAGTGATGATTGGGCTCTGAGTCTCTTGAGTACCACCTTCAGCTACATCCTCATGGTTGCTGCCGTGTTCCTGTTGCTCTTGTTCCCAGTGTAAGGACCTGTGTGTTTGTGCGGAGGGAGCGGAGCAGCAGAGGGTCGGGATTAAAGGGGTCATCACCATGGCGAAGCCTGTGCAGTTTAAAACTTCAATCAAAGACGCGACACCAGTGAGTACAGCCCCGCTGTTACACTACACCCACAGGACACAGTAAACACCTCTGCCCCCACCTCTCAATAGACCCTCCCGCTGAGACCCTCCCGCTGTTACGCTACTGTGTTTGCTTCAGCGGTGCAGGAATTCTCTTAAAATGAGCCAGAAATGCCAGGAGACAAGCACACAAGGCTTTAGGGCTGATTCCGAGATCCGCTCGGCTCATTTGGAAGGTGTGAATCAGATCAGGCCACCGAGCCTCCACTTCCTTCCATTAATCATTAGCCATGTTAGACTGGAACGGCAGCCTGCAGCTCTGGAGGGCCGAATCTTACCTGCCACATGTACCCTCTTTAACAGAGGGTAAAATAAGGGGCATATATTGACAATATACACCACCAGTCAAAAGTTTAGGTACACCCCTCTGACTGGGTGTAGCTGGTGGTCTTATAGACTCTACAGTGGTACACTGAACAGCTCCACCTGCTGAGAGTCTGACCCAGTCCATATCCTGATGCACCACATCTACTCCTGATGTACACAGTATGGTACTCCTCCATATCTCCACCTCTAATATATATTTAGTGGTGTAAAAACTTTGATCTCTTTTTCTGCACAGTGTAAAAGCTCTAGTTCTCCTTTCAGGTTAGTGAATATTCATGATGGACCGGCCAATAGAATCGCTCCAAACCTGCTTAGTAATAAACCTTGTTCTATCAGCTATAAGGAAATGAAGGACAAAAGAATGAAGGGATGAAGGAACAGTGTTGGTGATGGATAAAGGAATGAAGGAACAGTGTTGGTAATGGATGAAGGAATGAAAGGATGAAGGAACAGTGTTGGTGATGGATGAAGGGATGAAAGAACAATGTTGGTGATGGATAGAGGAATGAAGGAACAGTGTTGGTGATGGATAGAGGAATGAAGGAACAGTGTTGGTGATGGATGAAGGGATGAAGGATTAGTGTTGGTGATGGATAGAGGAATGAAGGTACAGTGTTGGTGATGGATGAAGGGATGAAGAGAAACAGTGTTTGGTGATGGAAGAGGAAGAAGAAACAGTGTTGGTAATGGATGAAGGAATGAAAGGATGAAGGAACAGTGTTGGTGATGGATGAAGGGATGAAAGAACAATGTTGGTGATGGATAGAGGAATGAAGGAACAGTGTTGGTGATGGATAGAGGAATGAAGGAACAGTGTTGGTGATGGATGAAGGGATGAAGGAACAATGTTGGTGATGGATAGAGGAATGAAGGAACAGTGTTGGTGATGGATGAAGGGATGAAGAAACAGTGTTGGTGATGGATAGAGGAATGAAGAAACAGTGTTGGTAATGGATGAAGGAATGAAAGGATGAAGGAACAGTGTTGGTGATGGATAAAGGGATGAAGGAACAATGTTGGTGATGGATGAAGGGATGAAGAAACAGTGTTGGTGATGGATAGAGGAATGAAGAAACAGTGTTGGTAATGGATGAAGGAATGAAAGGATGAAGGAACAGTGTTGGTGATGGATAAAGGGATGAAGGAACAATGTTGGTGATGGATGAAGGGATGAAGAAACAGTGTTGGTGATGGATAGAGGAATGAAGGAGTGACGGGCAGCTACAGACGGGAGGTCTAGCTTGCTAGCTGTTTGTTGTGGTGGTTAGCTTTAGCTCGCTAAGTTTCTCTGACTCTGAAACTGTTCTGTGTAGGCGGAGCCAGAGATGTCAACCTTCTGATTGGTCAGGGGAGTGCTTACAGAAGCTTTACCCGGGATTAGCACCGCCCAGTTTACACAGAGATGAGGGAAATATGACCAGCTTCACTGTTTAACTTTGCACGTTTGTTTAGTTAGTAAGTTCGTTTTAGCAAATAAACAGTGATTAGCACAGGACATTAACACTCTGAACGTTAGCGACGCCCAGGAAGTGAAACATTTGGTCGACGGCTGGGGGCCGAATACTGAACACGGTTTTTCAGTGTTTCATTCATTTGGCCACTTTTTTCACCACTGAATAAATTAAACAGGTGAAGAGTATTTCTGTCCTGGTTCAGTTCAAACATACGTACTGAACACTGAACATCTCAACATCCTAGCAGGCACACCAACACCGCACAACATGACTGTTAATAATACATTAACACCCATCATAAACACCCAGCCCAGCCCACGCGTCTGCTGCACACACCGAGAGCGCCTCCCTCCACGCTGAAGGGGATTTCATCACCTTGTGGTAAATTTCGGGTCTCTGTTTCCTTAAGGAGAATCAGGGCACACGCACTGAGAGAAAACGCGTGAGAGAGAAAACACGGGCGCATGAAAGAGAGAGAGCGAGAGAGAGAGAGAGAGAGAGAGAGAGAGAGAGAGAGAGAGAGAGTGAGTCAGTGAGTCGCTCTGGTTTCCGTCTACATCCAGGAACTAGAGAAAGCTGAGCCGTCATTAAAAGCTCGGTGTTCAGGATAAATGATTCAGTCACTTCGTTTCTTGCCATTTTTGCCGAATAATTTCGGTTGCCAAATATTCCCTGAATCCCTACTAAATGTGTCACACCAAACCTCTGCATACATTTGTTGTATTAGGGCCGCAAGCATGGTTTAAACGTCCAAGTAGAATTTCAGCACAGTGGTTTCAGGCTGGACGTCACCTGGCCAGCCAAACAGAGGGCGGCTCCTACCCTGAGGGCAGCGGAGATACCATACAGTGAGATTAATATTTAATACCCTTATGAAAACATGCTTGTACACAGAGGAGGTAAATATAGCAGCATATCCACATGATATTCCTGATTAGCAGACGGGAACGTGGGCCTGCGGGCTCTGGGCTTCTCTCTGATGCGCCGGACTGCGCACGCTTATCTAGTTACATAACCCGTATTGTTCTGCCCTCAGGGTCCACCCGTTATTAATAAGCGTTCAGTCCTCCTGGTCACGTTTACTCGTGTTCAGCTCCGTCTCGTGGAGCACGTGCAGGAGCCTAATGACACTTCGATACATTCGTCTTTCATTTTGACCAGACGTTTTGGCGATAATGGTTTGTTTGTGTGGTCCACCCGTGGCAGGGCGATGGGTGAACCACAGAGTGGGTGTAAACAAAGCACATGGCTGGGGTTGGCGAGGCATGCTGATGGTGTCGGGATGGCCAAGTCTTTACTCTATAGGAGAGTAAATGTTCTTTCCTAAACGGGACTACCTACTTCATACCAGGACTTTTTATTTTTACTGAACATTTTAACAAAAGTTTCATCAAGCATCCAATCCCCAACCACCCACTGGGTCTCCCTATATAATAATTAAATAACTAAATAAGCAATAAAATATTATAAAATATTATAAAATAATACAATTAAAAATAAAGAAATTAATCTATAAATCTAAAAACATAAAATTAAATAAGAAAATTAAATAATTTTTTTGCACACATGAAAAAGGAAAATCTGCCCTCTGATTCACTGTATTCAGTGTTTAAGGGGGATAAATGTCTGCAATAAGTGACACACGGTTGCCAAACCTGGTCAAACATGTCCTCAGTTCCTCTTAGATTAAATTTAATCTTCTCCAAATTCAGATAAAACATGACATCTGTCGACCATAGAGCGTGTGAAGGTGGAGTAGGAGACCTCCACCTGAAAAGAATTATTCTCTTGGCAAAGACCACTGCGTCAGACACCTGGGGTCTTAAAAAAAAAAAGGACTCTGCCAGTCCCCCAAACATTGCAAGCAGGGGGCACGGATCAATACTTCACTCAAACCCCCACCCACCCCCCAATGAGGTGAAACTGCCATCCACCTTCGAGCTTTTTACAGGCCTGAAACACGTGGAGCAAAGTGGGAGGTTCCTTTCCACAACAAGGGCATAATGGGTTCACCTCTGGGTAAATGCTTGGCAGTTTGGCATTGCCTGGGTAAGCTCTATGAATGAGTTTAAACTGAATCAGATTAAGACGAGGGCAGGATGAAGGGAATCAGTCCTCCTCCAGCTCCCAAAAAACCCTGGACTGGCTCAGGAAGCCTACAGGTACAGTGCTGAAGCTACATGTGGAAATAGACTGAATGACATGACTATCAGTGAAGCTAAGCTCAGTCCTCATACTATTTAGTTAGCTATGCTAGTTAGCTTGGAGCTGATGCTAGTCGCTAACGTTCCCTGTACTAGCTACTGGCACACAGTAGATTAAAGTTGATCCTCACTATGGAGCTCTCAGTTTAAGATGATCTGCTCCAACCGGCACACACGGATACAATCACACAGCATGGCTGCTACTTACAGGCTACTGTTGGGGTGGTCGTGCTAATAAAGGTGGAGCTGCTCCTCTCTTCAGGCTCTTCAGGGTCAGACGCTGAGCGGAGCTGCTCCGTATGGTCCAGAGAGGTTTGGGAATCTGTCCGGAGTGGAATGTGCAGACTGCAGGATTAACGGTGTTCCGGGATCCTGTTAGAGATGTGGGAGCTGAACCACTCACGCTCTGTCTCTCTTGTCTTTCTCTCTCTCCTTTAGGACGTGCTGTTTATGGAGACATTTGTGTTCTCTCTAAGCCTGGAACAGTTACGGAATTCTGCACTGCTGTTGCGACTGCAGACCCATGTGCCGCGTAAGCGCACCCTGGGAGAGTCTGTGTTATCTCTCAGGATGCTCGGACCCCAGGAGACCCAACACTGGCTGGACGTTAGACCGCCCTCCAAACCACACGTGAGTCAAAACTGAGTGATTAGTCTCTTTTCCCAAATTCCTCTCCCAAATACACCAAGCCTTAACTTAAACTGCGCTGAAGTGACTGTACTGCTGTCCTTAGCATCAGTCTCCTTCCCTCCTTCAGTAATGTGCTCCCTGGAGACGATCCCTTCCCTTCCCTTAAATTTAACCACACTACTGCGGAAAACAGCATACCGGCAAGCTCGGCCCACCTTCACACAACGCACAGACCAGTAAAAACCGACCACTCTGAAAAGTCCTGCTGCTCACGAAAGACGGATCTGCCGGCTTGTACTACCGGACTTTCAGGATCGGACTCGGGCTCAAACCAATACAGCAGAACTGACACCATTGTAAGAAAAGTCACAGCAGTGTGGGGGCGTGTAGCAGGATGGCGCTCTGGAGGTTGAGAAACAGGTCAGAGCTGAGTAGGCAAGCTGACGAATCAGAGCACACTGGCTTCATCAGGAGGCGGAGCTTCAAGACACATGAGCTACCAGAGAGTTTCAGACAGAGGGTGAATACAGATGCGCAGTATGAGGAACATGTTGTGTTTTGGGGAAACTGACGCAGGTAGACCTGTACCAGTAGCCCTCATGATCAGTTATTGGAAATTTTAGCCACGTAAAAATGAATATAGGTAAAGAGATTAGTGTCAAACACATGCTATACGCTGGTAAGAAGGGAGAGAGGGCCATGGGGTGGAGGAAGAGCGTGACGGAGAATGAGGGGAAGGAGAGACGCACATTCTGAACAGCCTGCTAATACCCCTCATGGCCAGGGCAGATTAGCAGCACCAGGAAATTTCTGTCGCTCCGGCGCCTTACCGTCACCACAGCTGTATATTCCATCTTTATGATGCGTAGTGTGTTATTTTAGACTTGTTTACTGCTCGTCTTTAACTGGATATGCTAACCCTTTTAAAAAGGTGGCAGGTGCCAGATGGCGTAGTCGGCAGGTAATTGCCTTAACTGGAATATCTCGGTATAAAATTCCCAAACGACTTTATTGTTTTTGCTTGTTTATGGGTTTCATTTGTCCGACTATCGTTTTTATTGCTCTGTCTGATTTCCAGTCGTAGAGTAAGGGAAGTGATTTTCACTGTGTGCCTCCGAGTGTGTGTACATGACTGTCTGCAAAAATATTTGTCTGGTCAAATTAGCCCTTTCTGAAAGAGCTCTCCAGCCACGCCTCCGATATTCAGTCGTAGAAGCTGGTTTAGCATTATCGGCTTCGTACCATCCAAATAACCCCAAGCACGTTTAGTGGTGTTGAGGTTCTGGACTCTGTGGTGGTCAGTCTCCATTCTTCTGAGAACACCATCAGTAGCTTCTATATTGGATGTGTGTGCCTCCTTTTCTCAGTGAGGAGCTTCTTGAATGGCTACACCTCCTTTCAGACCTCCATAGTGTGGAGGTGTCTTCTCACGTTGGAAGAAGGATGGGCAGGAACACCTGTGGAGGTTCTTAGATCCGGAGCAAGAGTGGAGCTTGATGTTCTCCTCTCCATCAAAGATGAAAGTGCTGTTTATTTGAGATGGACAGTTTGGGTGGTCTACCACGTCTTCCAGTTGGTTGCTAGGAATCCAGTTTTCACTTTAGCATTTAATTACTGTTTGTTTTGGAGTTCCAGTTTTAGAAACTCCTGTATCTGATCTAAAAAATGACCGGGAAGTAATACATGAAGGGTGGTCTCTAACTTTTGCACAGTTCTTGACCTGAAGCAGAAATTGAAAAGGAAATGAAAACATTTCCAGATAACAGGGAGGAAATGAGAGGGGGAAAAGTGGATATAGATTGTGGATTGGTCAATACAGAATGTAGGGCGGTGTATTAAGGTCGAGCTGAAACTGGTTTACGTGTCTGGCTTTCAGAAATCAGGTCCGTCCGCGTGAACATGCTCGCAACAAGAGGCTGTGATCTAGGGTGCCCCCAAAAAACAGCTTTTACAATCACATCCAATCAAATGCAATATGCAATTCTGTTGGCTACAACAAGGACGAGGCTTTCATCATGCTGTTTGATTGCTGCCTCCCTTTGAGTTGCACCAGGGCTAATTTCCATCTGAAGGTAAACATGACATTAGTACCAAATACACCATAAATACAAGTACAAAGTACAAACACAAACACTTTCACGTTCTAAAGGGAAGTAGAACATCAGAACGGCAGTACGTCCTCCAGAGTAGGCTGGTCACCATGCCCCTCATGGAGCTGTAGAGGTTCCTAATGGAGTCCTGTGATAATCCATCCCATACAGCTTGAACATCCTCACACAGTTCCTGCAGATGGTGCGGTAGGGGTGGAGGTGTAGGGACACCAAGCCTTCTGGACGTGTGACTACAAACCGTTCATCTTGGTGCTGAACACGGTGCCTCCACACACGGATTCGTTGGGCGTCTCCACCAAGACTAAAGCGGGACTCGTCACTGAAGATGACCCGCTGCCATTCTGAGTCACTCCATGACAGTCTGGTACGACACCACTGCAGTCTTTGGTGACGGTGACGTGGTGTTAAGGACAGTCGTGGTAACGGTCTGTGTGCATGTAGTCCTGCGTGGTGCAGCCGTCTGCTGATGGTGCTGCACTAACAGGATGACTCATGGGAGACACCACTGCTCGCTGGAGGTCTGTAACGGTGGTGTTGGGTCAGTCAGGTACAGAGGTAAGACCCGTCCCTGGTTACAGCACATGCGCCCGAGCGTGAAACCTGAATCATTGGCATGTCTCACCATGTCAGACCTACACACCAAGTTTCACTCCTGTCAGGAAAATACACAGCGAGTGTTTTGAGCGAGAGGTGCTTTACTGTGAGTGGTAGAATGTTTAGCAGAAGGGTGGTGTATTTACCTGACGTAGTTTAGAAATGGCCCATAGACACTAATCCAGTTCTGGTGGTTCTGAATTGGTTTGGTTCTGATATTGGACTGTGTTTCGGCCCAGTGTGATGCTGCTCGGTCCTTGTGTCCTGGTAGCGTGGTCAGTGTCTGAGCTGTTTTGTGTTCTGGGTTAAATTGACTGTAACACTGCCCGTGGTGTCTCTCTAGGTTTGTCACGCTGAGCTCCAACTGGCTATGTGCTTCCAGCCGGTCAGCAGTCGGATCCATCTCCAGATCCTCAGCGCTCAGAATCTACCGTCATCATCCTCACTGCTTACACAGAGTGAGTCCCAGTCTTTCAGTGCATTGCTAGCCGACGTAGACCACTGTTAGCTATAGGGGGGCCACAAAATCTGGTTTTAGGGGCGGACAATCCAGTTTTCAACTCCCAGGCCTCCGTCTAGGAACTGCACCGCCTATTAGCCCTCTTTTAGGGATGAGCTATTTAAAATGTTCACTCACCAACGATATTAAATGTGCCATTGGATCACATGCTAGTCAGTTAGTAAGCTCCCGTCTGACTCACGAATGTCATCCATTCCACCCAGTCAGGTGAGTAAAGCATCATGTATGTGTTATATAGGGTAGGCTATTTTAATTTTAATCCCCCCTCACCTTTATGATGTCCTCCTTTTGGGGTTATGAAAATGACCACCCTGGTTAGCTAACATAAGAGAATGAGCAGTTAGCCTTCTCCTCCAAGACTGATAATTTTGTGTTAGTGAAAAAAAGATGTAGTGGAGGAAGCACCGGCTAGCCTTCACTCTCCCAGCTAGGTAGCATCATGTACCAGAGGGGGATCTAGCTAGTGGCTGGATCACAAAGGTAACTACTAAGCCGCCTTTTTTAGGTTTGCACTGGAGCTGCTAGGCTAACGTTTGCACTGGAGCTGCTAGGCTAACGTTTGCACTGGAGCTGCTAGGCTAACGTTTGCACTGGAGCTGCTAGGCTAACGTTTGCACTGGAGATACTAGGCTAACGTTTTTCACTGGAGATGCTAGGCTAACATTTTCACTGGAGATGCTAGGCTAATGTGGTTAACTAGTATTGGACACACATTGCTTAAAACCTCATACCTAAAATAGTAGCTACGTTCTTCTGTCCAGGCCATATGTAGGAACAGTTTCTCCAGAGCTCACCGTCTCCAGCCTGTAGCTCTGTACCTGAGTTATCTGATTTCCTCTACCTGGTGACTCCTGACAGGTTTCTTTGTGAAAGTGGAGATGTTTAGCGATGGGCACTTCATACTGAAAAGGAAGACGAAGATCGCAAGGTCATCTGGAGGTCAAGTTCAGTGGGGGGAGACGGTGCTCCTGCCGATCACCAACCAGGACCACAATCTGCAGCTGTCTGTCAAACTGTACAGCCGCGGGTCCATACGCAGAAAACACCAGCTCGGACAGGTGAGTGTTTCATACGTAGAAAACTCTTTCCAGAATGTTCCAGTCACAGTCCGTACAGCCCGTACATGTGACTTTAGCTGGAATGTGAAGTAACGCCGGCCTGAACGCCAGCTGTTTCAAACTTGGGAGCACAAAATGAAATGGACTTCGGAATAAAGGGAAGTTTGAAATGGTCACGGGGATATGAACTATGACACAAATATTTTTCGGGGGAAATTCAGAATATGTAAATCTGTGAGCGTGATTTGCATATAAGCACAAATTTACAGATCTGTCTTTGTGTGTGTGTGTGTGTGTGTGTGTGTGTGTGTGTATATGTGTGTGTGTGTGTGTGTGTGTGTGTTCCCGACTGTAGGTTCTCCTGGGTTTTGAAAGTCCATCACCCGAGGCTGTGGAACAGTGGAAAGACTCGATTTCACACCCTGAAAAAACAGTGACGGCATGGCACACAGTCAGGCATTCCTGAGAGAGACAGAGGAAAGAACAACAGGAATAGAGAGAATGTAGAAAAGGAGAGGTAGAACACCATGGACAGACGTGACCGTGAACACCAGTACTGTGCTGCGGCTCTCTCTGCATTGGACATGACAAACTGCACAAGGTGTCTTGATTTGTCTGTTTCGGGGCTCTTCACTGGGACAGACCACTGGGACAGACCCAGGCTGTGTTGAGAAGCCTCCCGCTTTGGCTCTGAGGCCTAGAGAAGGCCTAATGATTTCTGGGAACTAAAAAAGTGGAATTATTATTTTTTATTTAATAGAATCATCGTGCTTGTTGTATTTAAACAATGCTATTATTCTAATAGCACTCTCAGCTTCTCTGTTGAGGTTTAGTTGGAAGGAAGAGGGCTAAATTCTCGAAAGAACCCAAATGACCAATCGGGAATGTTTCCTCTGTGTTTACAATCTGAGTAGACACAGACAAGCGAGCGCTCTTTCGAAGCTGGACTGTTGGGTAGTATGTTAGATGGTGATTAGGAATTAACCAATCAGGTTTTGTTTTACAGAGGGTGGGACGCCTTTCCTGTTACTCTAGGCCTTCTGGAAGTCCTAGCCTGTTTAATGTAGAAACACTAAACATGTAGCATAGTGCTAACATACTATTAAAACTCCCATAGGGACGCTAGCTGAAATTAGCATCGTCATAGCGGTGTTAGTTCTTGTTTTGAGATTTGTCATTTATGGGACTTTAACATCACACATACACCGTTCTCTGGTTGATACACTGAGCTGTAGTTTTCTCTTTAATTTAGTTTCATGCTCGGTTGTACATGTGACGTAAGCAAGAACAGGTCTTATCTCTGTACCTGACTGACCCAACAGGCACCATTACAGACCTCCAGCGAGCAGTGGTGTCCTCCATGAGTCGTCCTGTTAGTGCAGCACCATTGGCAGACGGCTGCACCACGCAGGAACACATGGACCACGACTGTCCTTAACACCATGTCAACGTTTTACAGAGGGTGGGATGCCTTTCATGACCAAACATAACTGACTCTAGGCCTTCTGGAAGTCCTAGCCTGTTTAATGTAGAACACTAAGAAATGTAGCATAGTGCTAATATACTATTAAAGCTCCCATAGGGTGACTAGCTGAAATTAGCATTGACATACATGGGTGTTTCTTCTTGTTTTGATATTTGTCATTTATGGGACTTTAGTTGATACACTGAACTAAAGTGTAGTTTTCTCAGATGAATTGAATTTACTTGGATCAAATATGTGCATCATTTTAACGTGAACAAAGAGAAAGATTACCTTTTTATTAATAACATAATTATTACCTTTTGTTGTACATACTTTTGGTAAAAACCGTATGGATGTGGAGGAGCAGCAGTCCTCCTAATCCTCTCTGAGGCTCACAGAAGGCTGACACACTTTTTAAACAGCGTTGATTTTTAGAAGATAAGCAGATCCAGTTGCATTCCTGTTTTGGTGGAAACTCAATCCTTCAGTCTCTTGCTTTATCCCCGACCAGCCAAAGAGGCAGGACGAGAGAGGGAAAGAGCGAGCAGGACAGAGAAGTGTTTGTTTGTTCAGGGTTTTCCATTGCTGCTCATTTCCTGTCCGCGGTACTTCTTCAGTGTGCCTTGCGGTGGCCGTAGTGAACTTTAAACTGGAGTGTGTGCGGCTATGCGCACGTATGCCGTGCTGTGTATAGGTGTAGACACTCGTTACTGTGTCCATACGTACGAGGCATTTCAGCAGGTGTTGGAACTCAGTCTGTTTTAAGTTACTAAGGCTCTGCAGACATAAAGGGGGACTCGTCAAAACCTGGCAACCTTACTGTACCTTAGTGAAGTCTTGGGCTAGATCCCTAGAGATGTTTCCAGCTGAGCAGCGCTGTGTGGGACTGAATGGAGCTCGTCATTTGAACATGTGGTATATATACTATCTATATAAATAATGTATTGTGCTTAATGGGAAATACCCACGTATGGAGTCTAATCTATTAAAGTAAATAGTGTCTGTATCATGTGGATGGTTGGGTGTTTTTGTTATGACCGACACATTTTTATAAAGGCAGCCAGCACAGTGTTCAGGTTCTATGAGAAGATCCTCTTTCCTTAACTGAAGAACAGACGAGAGCTATCTGATCAGAGAAAACAGCATTCCTAACAACCACCCCGAAAACCTGAACACTACCGTTCCAGGCTGTGAAGAGGATCTTTGCACTTTTCGTTCCCGTCCCAAAGAACCCAACTGGTGTCCTCTTTTTACCCAGCTTCTTAATGGAATTTCTTCATGCCACCAATGAAACAAGAAGCTGGACGAGGTAGCTTGAAGTTCTGTAGCTGCAGCACCATTTAAAGTGGAGCAGGTAAATCTGCACAGAGCCCTGGTGATCACTTCAGCCTCTTCAGACACTGACACATACAGGTGTTGGGTAACCACTCTCATAACCCCCAAAAAAAGGACATCATCCCGCTGTCAGGGCATTCCTGCAACTAGAAATTAAAACCAGGTTGTTGGGGTTCCCGTCCCAAAGAACCCACGGAGTTGGGTGACCACTCTCATAACCCCAAAAAGAAGAGGCCTCATAAGGGGCGGAGTCTGCGCCCGGAGACTGGGAAATCTGCACATGATAAATAACCTATATAGACATCCCATACAGTGTGGGTAAATGCAATGTCTACTCAGCATAGAGGACTGAACAGTGGAATGGATGAAACTCGTTGAGTGAAACTTTTAAATCCGAGAGCTATGACTGACTAAAATGTCCAGTTAGAGGGCTGATCTTTTTTACAAGACCGCCCCAGTGTCAGGGAATGTCAAACATATAGATTACTGTATACACCAATCCAGAAATGCATATTAAAATTAGACTAAATTAGAAATAGACACAAATGTAGCAAATAGTACAAATAGACTAGTGTAGTGTAGAATAGACTACTGTTTTAAACAGTGAGAATAGACTAGTGTAGAGATAGACTAGTGTAGAAATGGACTAGTGTAGAAGTAGACTAGTGTAGAAATAGACTATTGTAGGAATAGACTACTGTAGAAATAGACTAGTGTAGAAATGGACTAGTGTATGAAATAGACTAGTGTAGGAATGGACTAGTGTAGAATAGACTAGTGTAGGAATAGACTAGTGTAGAACTAGACTAGTGTAGGAATAGACTAGTGTAGAACTAGACTAGTGTAGGAATAGACTAGTGTAGGAATAGACTAGTGTAGATATAGACTAGTGTAGAAGTAGACTAGTGTAGAATAGACTAGTGTAGAAGTAGACTAGTGTATAATAGACTAGTGTAGGAATAGACTAGTGTAGAAATGGATTAGTATAGGAATAGACTAGTGTAGAAATAGACTACTGTAGATATAGACTAGTGTAGAATAGACTAGTGTAGGAATAGACTAGTGTGGAAATGGACTAGTGTAGATAGACTAGTGTAGGAATAGACCAGTGTAGAATAGACCAGTGTAGAATAGACCAGTGTAGGAATAGACCAGTGTAGAATAGACCAGTGTAGGAATAGACCAGTGTAGGAATAGACCAGTGTAGGAATAGACCAGTGTAGAATAGACCAGTGTAGGAATAGACCAGTGTAGGAATAGACCAGTGTAGAATAGACCAGTGTAGAATAGACCAGTGTAGGAATAGACCAGTGTAGAATAGACTAGTGTAGAAATGGACTAGTGTAGGAATAGACTAGTGTAGAACAGACTAGTGTAGAACAGACTAGTGTAGAATAGACTAGTGTAGAAATGGACTAGTGTAGGAATAGACTAGTGTAGAACAGACTAGTGTAGAAATGGACTAGTGTAGAACAGACTAGTGTAGAAATGGACTAGTGTAGGAATAGACTAGTGTAGAACAGACTAGTGTAGAAATGGACTAGTGTAGAACAGACTAGTGTAGAATAGACTAGTGTAGAAATAGACTAGTGTAGAACAGACTAGTGTAGAAACAGACTAGTGTAGGAATAGAGCAGTGTAGAACAGACTAGTGTAGAAATGGACTAGTGTAGGAATAGACTAGTGTAGAACAGACTAGTGTAGAAATGGACTAGTGTAGAACAGACTAGTGTAGAAATGGACTAGTGTAGGAATAGACTAGTGTAGAACAGACTAGTGTAGAAATGGACTAGTGTAGGAATAGACTAGTGTAGAAATGGACTAGTGTAGAACAGACTAGTGTAGAAATGGACTAGTGTAGAACAGACTAGTGTAGAAATGGACTAGTGTAGAAATGGACTAGTGTAGAATAGACTAGTGTAGAATAGACTAGTGTAGAAATAGACTAGTGTAGAACAGACTAGTGTAGAAATAGACTAGTGTAGGAATAGAGCAGTGTAGAACAGACTAGTGTAGAAATGGACTAGTGTAGAAATGGACTAGTGTAGAATAGACTAGTGTAGAAATAGACTAGTGTAGAACAGACTAGTGTAGAAATAGACTAGTGTAGAATAGACTAGTGTAGAAATAGACTAGTGTAGAACAGACTAGTGTAGAAATAGACTAGTGTAGGAATAGAGCAGTGTAGAAATGGACTAATGTAGTGTAATGTAGTACTAGTAGTGGGAGCGGCTGTTATACAGTCTGACGGCGGGCGGAGGGAAGGATCTGCGGTACCTCTCCTCTACACACCGCGGGTGCAGCAGCCGGGCACTGAAGGAGCTGCCCAGTGCTTCCAGAGAGTGGGACATGGGGTGGGACAGGTTCTTCAGCATGTGTCCTCATTCTCCTGTCCCCCACCACCTCCACTGTGTCAAGAGGACACCCCTCCATTTTAATCGTCTTATTTCCCGGTTCGTGGGCAGATAGGGGCTCCAGATACACAAGAACCGAAACACCCTAGGAACCGGACCTTTTGTTCTGTCGTGTGCGGGTAATTACGTATGAACCCATAATTCACTAGCTGTGAGTTTTCCAGTGTGCTGCAGTGCATGTGGTTCGTGGGACGCTGTATCCGGGAGGCTGGTGGAGTTGACATCATCATTTACGTGGTAGCTGTTTGAACAGGGTTAATGGTTACTTGTGGAGAGACACACCTCACATACATTCTTTCTCTGGGGGTGCAGCTGTAACAGCAGATCAACAGCTGATCAGTGGGAGAGAGTGCGAGAGCATGTGCGTGTGAGAGAGGCTTTCACACACCACCAATCACAAAGAGTCGGGTATTAGAACGTTCTGTAAAATAAAGGAAACCCGGAGGCCCTTTATGTCCTCTCAAGCTGCTACAACCTCAGTGACTAACGATCAACAAACACGAGTTACAACTGACACAGTCCAAACAGCAGATACAGCCACCTCACACACACACACACATATATGGCCAAAAGTATGTGGACGTATTCCTTATTATTGAGTGCTGGAGCTTCAGCCACTGTCTGAAACACCTCGACTTTGAAAATGGGACTATCAGAGGATGTCCAGAGAGATTTCAGCCCTCCTAGATCTGCCCCAGTCAGCTGGACGTGCTGTTACCGGGTATGGTCTAGGAACAACAGCTCAGCCATGAGCAGGTAAACCAAACTGGGCCTCTTCATGAAATGGATTCCCTGGCCTAGCCAGTGCACACAAGCCTAGGACCACTATGTGCAATGCCAAGCGTCGACTGGAGTGTGTATAGCGCCGCCACTGAATTCGATCAGAACCATTTCGCCAATTGCATTTAAACCACCTGTGCAGTGAAACACCCACTAGGGGGCAGTAGGCTGCCCTATTCATTAGAGGTTAGGTGGCTGGTCTTGAAGTGTTCGGACGCTCACAGATCCTGGAGCCTACTCCCTGGACAACAGGACCAGGGCCAAACTGGTGGTGGTTGGAGGTGGGGGTGTTATGTTATCTGACTTTGTGTAGCAGTTTGGGAAAGAACCCTTTACTGTTCCAGGATGACTGTGTCCCTGTGTTTTATAACGCTCCATAAAGACGGAGGTGTCCAGTGTGGAGGAACTCCAATGGCTTGCACAGAGCCCTGACCTGAACCCCATGTCAATGCCCAATTCCCAAACATTCCAAACTTTCCACACCAGCGACTCGGATGCTCTGTGCTCTTTTATTATTGCTGCATCATGTTGGCTTCATCTGGTATTCAGCAGACAGTCGTCTGCCATCTCCGGCCCCACATCCGGTTTATTACACTGCTGCAGTCCACAGCAAAAGCTCTTGACGGAGCGCTGTGGTCTGCGGAATGTCACCGCCTGCAGTGGCAGACATGGCCGTTGCGACTCCATAGGAGACAATGGAATATCCGGTTTGCTGCCATCCGCCTAACAGCCAACACCATCTAATATGTACATGCGGTATGATCCCGGTCAGCCCTGATACATGTGTACACGCTGCCAATGGCAACATGCAGTCAAGCAGAACACCTTATGATGTCACAGTGGATGAGTGATGTAGAACATTCCGTGTGCAGAATTTGGTCTTTTCAGTTGGACGGTAAACACACAGGGAAGCAGGTCACACATGATTTCTCTACTTCCCAACCATGTTTACTGGAAGACAGACTGAATACAGCAGACGAAGATGGAGCTGAACTCTGCACCTACAGGTTCCGCACATTCCTGGATTTATTTATTTGTCTGTTTGTTTGCTTGTTTGCTTGTTTGTGTGTTGGTTTGTTAAGGCTAGTTCTTTTTTAGTCTGTTAGGTTCTTTTTGCCTCCAACAGAGCACAATCACATTCAGATAACTAACATGATCCCCATCGTCCTGCTCTCCTGTAGGTCCTGTAGATGCTCCTCAAATTAAGAGGAAGAGCAGAGAGGAGGAACGCCGTCTGAGTGCTACAGCGAGAACAAGCAGTGTTCCCCACAGTGAAGCACCGGCAGACAGGAAGAGGAGGAGGGAGGAGAACCAGCGCAAGAGCACGACTCGGGGTCAGGAGAACACCTCCGAGCCAGGTCAGTCCAGTCTCCACCTACTGATATGATCTGAGTTTGTGTAGCGCGTACTTTTACAGAAGATGTGATTTCCTGTGTCTGAACTTTTCTAAACAGGTCACTCTCGTGGTGGACTCCAGTGGTGGGTGGTGTTGTTGGTCCAGTGCTGGGTGAGGCTGTCGGTCCAGTGCTGGGTGAAGTTGTCGGACCAGTGCTTGGTGAAGTTGTTGATCCAGTGCTGGGTGAAGCTGTGCGGAGGTTCCACACATTCCTTTGTTTATTTGTTGGTTTAGGCTAGTTCTTTTTTAGTTTGTTAGCCTCTTTTATCTCCAACACAGCACGATCACATTCAGATATCACCTCTGTAACATCAGTACAGTACATCAGGATCATCACCACTACAGATCTATTCAGCTCATCTCCTATACAACAACACTGACATGATCCCCATCGTCCTGCTCTCCGGTAGGTCCTGTAGATGCTCCTCAAAGTAAGAGGAGGAGGAGAAAGGAGGAACGTCGTCTGAGTGCTACTGCGGGTACAAGCAGTGTTCCCGACAGTGAAGCACCGGCAGAAAGGAAAAAGAGGAGGAGGAGGAGGAGGAGGAGGAGGAAGAGGGAGGAAAACCAGCCCAAGAGCACGACTCAGGGTCAGAAGAACACCTCCAAGCCAGGTCAGTCCAGTCTCCACCTACTGTAAGGTTAAACGCTGACTAAAGGGGACTGGTTAAAAAGAGCTAGTGTGCAGCTGGAGGTGTTAGAGGTGGAGCAGACGAGTGAAGAACACTGGAAGATGGAGGAACTTCATAAGAAACTTGGAGAATTCCTGTTTTAAATATGATCTGAATTTCTGGGAGTGAGTGGATGAGGTTGTTGGGTAGGAGGTAGGAACTCATCTCCTATAAAACAACACTGACATGATCCTCATTGTCCTGCTCTCCTGTAGGTCCTGTAGATGCTCCTCAAAGTAAGAGGAAGAGGAGAAAGGAGGAACGCCGTCTGAGTGCTACTGCGGGAACAAGCAGTGTTCCCGACAGTGAAGCACCGGCACAGAAGAAAAGGAGGAGGAGGGAGGAGAACCAGCCCAAGAGCACGACTCGGGGTCAGAAGAACACCTCCGAGCCAGGTCAGTCCAGTCTCCACCTACTGTAAGGTTGAACGCTGACTAAAGGTGACAGGTTAAAAAGAGCTAGTGTGCAGCTGGAGGTGTTGGAGGTGGAGCAGACGAGTGAAGAACACTGGAAGATGGAGGAACTTCATAAGAAACTTGGAGAATTCCTGTTTTAAATATGATCTGAGTTTCTGGGAGTGAGTGGGTGAGATTGTTGGTCTAGTGGTGGGTGAGGTTGTTGGTCCTGTGGTGGGTGAAGTGGTTGGTCCAGTGCTGGGTGGAGTTGTTGGTCCAGTGCTGGGTGAAGTTGTTGGTCCAGTGTTGGGTGAAGTTGTTGGTCCAGTGTTGGGTGAAGTGGTTGGTCCAGTGCTGGGTGGAGTTGTTGGTCCAGTGCTGGGTGATGCTGTTGGACCAGTTGTGTGTGGAGTTGTGGGTCCAGTGGTGGGTGAAGTTGTTGGTCCAGTGGTGGGTGTCGTTGCTGATCCAGTGCTGGGGGAAATTGGTGGTCCAGTGGTGGTGAGGTTATTGGTACATTGGTGGGTGAGGTCGTTGGTTCAGTGCTGTGTGAAGTTGTTTGTCCAGTGGTGGGTGTCGTTGATGGTCCAGTGGTGGGTGTCAATGTTGGTCCAGTGATGGGTGATGTTGTTGGACCAGTTGTGTGTGGAGTTGTGGGTCCAGCGGAGGGTGTAGTTGGTCCAGTGGTGGGTGTCGTTGATGGTCCAGTGGTGGGTGTTAATGGTGGTCCAGTGCTGGGTGATGTTGTTGGACCAGTTGTGTGTGGAGTTGTGGATCCAGTGGTGGGTGGAGTTGTTGATCCAGTGATGCATGAAGTTATTGGTCCAGTGGTGGGTGATGTTGTTGGTCCAGTGGTGGGTGAAGTTGGTGGTCCAGTGGTGGTGAGGTTATTGGTCCAGTGGTGGGTGAAGTTGGTGGTCCAGTGGTGGGTGAAGTTGGTGGTCCAGTGGTGGTGAGGTTATTGGTCCAGTGGTGGGTGTCGTTGATGGTCCAGTGGTGGGTGTCGTCAATCGTCCAGTGCTGGGTGAAGTTGGTGGTGAAGTGCTGGGTGAAGTTGTGCAGAATCATCACCACTACAGATCTATTCAGCTCATCTCCTATAAAACAACACTGACATGATCCCCATCGTCCTGCTCTCCTGTAGGTCCTGTAGATGCTCCTCAAAGTAAGAGGAAGAGGAGAAAGGAGAAACGCCGTCTGAGTGCTACTGCGGGAACAAGCAGTGTTTCTGACAGTGAAGCACCGGCAGAGAGGAAAAGGAGGAAGAGGGAGGAGAACCAGCCCAAGAGCACGACTCAGGGTCAGGAGAACACCTCCGAGCCAGGTCAGTCCAGTCTCCACCTACTGTAAGGTTGAACGCTGACTAAAGGGGACTGGTTAAAAAGAGCTAGTGTGCAGCTGGAGGTGTTGGAGGTGGAGCAGACGATTGAAAAACACTGGAAGATGGAGGAACTTCATAAGAAACTTGGAGAATTCCTGTTTTAAATATGATCTGAGTTTCTGGGAGTGAGTGGGTGATGTTGTTGGTCCAGTGGTGGGTGGAGTTGTTGGTTAGGTGGTGGGTGAAGTTGTTGGTGCAGTGGTGGGTGAGGTTGTTGGTCCAGTGGTGGGTAAAGTTGTTGGTCCAGTGCTGGGTGGAGTTGTTGGTCCAGTGGTGGGTGAGGTTGTGGGTCCAGTGGTGGGTGAAGTTGTTGATCCTGTGGTGGATGAAATTGTTGGTCCAGTGGTAGGTGAAGTAGTTGGTCCAGTGCTGGGTGGAGTTGTTGGTCCAGTGGTGGGTGAGGTTGTGGGTCCAGTGGTGGGTAAAGTTACTGGTCCAGTGGTGGGTGAAGTTGTTGGTTAGGTGGTGGGCGGAGTTGTTGGTGCAGTGGTGGGTGAAATTGTTGGTTAGGTGATGGGCGGAGTTGTTGGTCCTGTGGTGGGTGAAGTTGTTGGTCCAGTGCTGGGTGGAGTTGTTGGTTCAGTGCTGGGTGAAGTTGTTGGTCCAGTGCTGGGTGAAGTTGGTGGTGAAGTGCTAGTTGAAGCCGTGCGGAATCATCACCACTACAGATCTATTCAGCTCATCTCCTATAAAACAACACTGACATGATCCCCATCGTCCTGCTCTCCTGTAGGTCCTGCAGATGCTCCTCAAAGTAAGAGGAAGAGGAGAAAGGAGAAACGCCGTCTGAGTGCTACTGCGGGAACAAGCAGTGTTCCCAACAGTGAAGCACCGGCAGAGAGGAAAAGGAGGAGGAGGGAGGAGAACCAGCCCAAGAGCACGACTCGGGGTCAGGAGAACACCTCCGAGCCAGGTCAGTCCAGTCTCCACCTACTGTAGGGTTAAACGCTGACTAAAGGGGACTGGTTAAAAAGAGCTAGTGTGCAGCTGGAGGTGTTGGAGGTGGAGCAAACGAGTAAAGAACACTGGAAGATGGAGGAACTTCATAAGAAACTTGGAGAATTCCTGTTTTAAATATGATCTGAGTTTCTGGGAGTGAGTGGGTGAGGTTGTTGGTCCAGTGGTGGGCGGAGTTGTTGATCCAGTGCTGGGTGAAGTTGGTGGTGAAGTGCTGGGTGAAGTTGTGCGGAATCATCACCACTACAGATCTATTCAGCTCATCTCCTATAAAACAACACTGACATGATCCCCATTGTCCTGCTCTCCTGTAGGTCCTGTAGATGCTCCTCAAAGTAAGAGGAAGAGGAGAAAGGAGGAACGCCGTCTGAGTGCTACTGCGGGAACAAGCAGTGTTCTCCACAGTGAAGCACCGGCAGAGAAGAAGAGGCAGAGGAGGGAGGAGAACCAGCCCAAGAGCACGACTCGGAAGAACACCCCCAAGCCAGGTCAGTCCAGTCTCCACCTACTGTAAGGTTGAACGCTGACTAAAGGGGACTGGTTAAAAAGAGCTAGTGTGCAGCTGGAGGTGTTGGAGGTGGAGCAGACGAGTGAAGAACACTGGAAGATGGAGGAACTTCATAAGAAACTTGGAGAATTCCTGTTTTAAATATGATCTGAGTTTCTGGGAGTGAGTGGGTGAGATTGTTGGTCCAGTGGTGGGTAAAGTTGTTGGTCCAGTGATGGGTGAAGTTGTTGGTGCAGTGGTGGGTGAGATTGTTGGTCCAGTGGTGGGTGGAGTTGTTGGTCCAGTGGCGGGTGAAGTTGTTGGGCCAGTGGTGGGTGAAGTTGTTGGTCCAGTGGTGGGTGAAGTTGTTGGTGCAGTGGTGGGTGAGGTTGTGGGTCCAGTGTGGGGTAAAGTTGTTGGTCCAGTGGTGGGTAAGGTTGTGGGTCCAGTGTGGGGTGAAGTTGTTGGTCTAGTGGTGGGTATAGTTGTTGGTCCAGTGTTGGGTGGAGTTGTTGGTCCAGTGGTGGGTGAAGTTGCTGGTCCAGTGGTGGGTGAAGTTGCTGGTCCAGTGCTGGGTAAAGTTGTTGTTTCAGTAGTGGGTGAAGTTGTTGGTGAAGTGCTGGGTGAAGCCGTGCAGAATCATCACCACTACAGATCTATTCAGCTCATCTCCTATAAAACAACACTGACATGATCCCCATCGTCCTGCTCTCCTGTAGGTCCTGCAGATGCTCCTCAAAGTAAGAGGAAGAGAAGAAAGGAGGAACGCCGTCTGAGTGCTACTGCGGGAACAAGCAGTGTTACCCACAGTGAAGCACCGGCAGAGAGGAAAAGGAGGAGGAGGGAGGAGAACCAGCCCAAGAGCACGACTCGGGGTCAGAAGAACACCTCCGAGCCAGGTCAGTCCAGTCTCCACCTACTTTAGGGTTAAACGCTGACTAAAGGGGACTGGTTAAAAAGAGCTAGTGTGCAGCTGGAGGTGTTGGAGGTGGAGCAGACGAGTGAAGAACACTGAAAGATGGAGGAACTTCATAAGAAACTTGGAGAATTCCTGTTTTAAATATGATCTGAGTTTCTGGGAGTGAGTGGGTGATGTTGTTGGTCCAGTGGTGGGTGAAGTTGTTGGTTAGGTGGTGGGCGGAGTTGTTGGTGCAGTGGTGGGTGAAGTTGTTGATCCAGTGCTGGGTGAAGTTGGTGGTGAAGTGCTGGGTGAAGCCGTGCAGAATCATCACCACTACAGATCTATTCAGCTCATCTCCTATAAAACAACACTGACATGATCCCCATCGTCCTGCTCTCCTGTAGGTCCTGTAGATGCTCCTCAAAGTAAGAGGAAGAGAAGAAAGGAGGAACGCCGTCTGAGTGCTACTGCGGGAACAAGCAGTGTTCCCGACAGTGAAGCACCGGCAGAGAAGAAGAGGCAGAGGAGGGAGGAGAACCAGCCCAAGAGCACGACTCGGAAGAACACCCCCAAGCCAGGTCAGTCCAGTCTCCACCTACTGTAAGGTTGAACGCTGACTAAAGGGGACTGGTTAAAAAGAGCTAGTGTGCAGCTGGAGGTGTTGGAGGTGGAGCAGACGAGTGAAGAACACTGGAAGATGGAGGAACTTCATAAGAAACTTGGAGAATTCCTGTTTTAAATATGATCTGAGTTTCTGGGAGTGAGTGGGTGAGGTTGTTGGTCCAGTGCTGGGTGAAGTTGTTGGTCCAGTGGTGGGTGGAGTTGTTGGTGCAGTGGTGGGTGAAGTCATGGATAGTGACGGGTCCAGAACATTAACCATTCAATGATGTATCCAGATGCTCTGCAGGGAAAGAGGAAGAGAGTTGATGATGGAGACAACCAGAATGTTGAAGAAGGACCAAACAAGGTCCCCAAAACTGAAGTCACATCAGAAAGCCACCCAGGAGACCACCAGAAGAAAGTCACCGTGCCAGGTCAGTGCTCTGTCCCGACCACTGTCCACTGTGAGCTAATCTGTAATGATCTAAATGAAGCCCACAGGAAGTAGACCCCACTGCCTCCTGCATAGCTGGTAACCAGACTGGTGACCTCCTGACGTATGATCTACAGGGGGCGATGTTCATTTGTAATTCCGTGTTCTTCCACAGACACCTTCACCTCCCGCTACATGACTGGAAGGAAACTGGGTGAGGGCAGCTTCGGATCTGTCTTTGCGGGACATCGCGTTTCTGATGGCCTGCAGGTTCGGCTCACACTGATCACTTTTTAATGACGGTTATTTCCCCTCCTCCCTTTACCCGCTAACCATCCCGGTACCTTCTGTCTGTGTGAGCAGGTGGCCATCAAATTCGTCACCAAACAGCCGACTGACCGGAATCTCCACAGCGTAAGTACACCAACTCGTAGTAAGACATGATGACTCCGAACCAAACCAATGAGTTCCTCCCTACGTCCTTCACTCCTCCTCATCTAAATACCTGCTCTCCTGCAGCCTAAGGAGTCCAAGGACGTGCCTGTGGAGGTCGCTCTGCTGCAGACCATGGGCCAGCCGCCCGCCTGTAAGAACGTGATACAGCTCCTTGAGTGGTTCGATGAGCCTCAGCGATACATCCTCATCCTGGAGCGTCCGGACCCATGTGTCGACTTGGAGAGCTACCTGCAGGACCTCGAAGAGAACATGACTGAGGAGAAGGCCAGAACCATTATGCTCCAGGCAGTGGAGGCGGCAAACCAGTGTAGCCTGCGCGGCGTCCTGCATAGAGACGTCAAAGGAGAGAACATCCTGATCAACACAGACACGTCAGAAGTCAAACTGATTGACTTCGGCTGTGGTGATCTGGTCAGGACCGCTGGCTATAGCGGGATTGCAGGTACTATAACACTAACAGCTCCCCCTTGTGGATAATCTTCAGCTAAAGCTGAGGGAGTGAGTGGGTGACCTACAACCTAGGCCCACGAGGAGCTCCAGATCCTGAGCGGAGAACCGTGTCCCATAGCCACGTGACTGTGAAATGTATTGCTGTGCTCATTGGCGCTCTGTCTCTTTCCTATGTGCTCAGGAACGATTGTATACTGCCCTCCGGAGATGTTTCTGGAGCGGAGGTATCACGCGGCTCCTACAACAGTCTGGTCTCTAGGTGTCCTACTCTTCAGGATGGTTTGTGGACACCTCCCCTTTCTTGAATTCATGGACATCATTGCAGGGAACCTGGATTTTATAGACGGCGTATCCAGCGGTAAGACAGATGGGAGTGTCCGGAGCGAGGCTCCTTTACGCTGGTAACTAAGTACAGAGGAAGGGAAACTGGAAACGGGATCTATAGTTATCCACAGCAGAATTCCTGATGATCAGTTTAGTGGAATTTACATGCTGTAGTTACATCCCACCCTACACTGGTGGTCCTTCTGACATGCAGTGGTTAAACCTCACTCCTCCATCCATCTCGTCACTCTGCACAGAATGCCGTAATCTGATTAGCTGGTGCCTGGAGCACAGCCCATCCGAGAGGCCGAGCTTGCAGCAGATCATGGAGCACGAGTGGTTTCAGTGCTCCGTGCAGGCTCAGGACCAGGTCAGCCAGAGAGGCTAGGAGAGGAAACAGTAAGCCTGAAATATCTGAGGACCTACTGTGGTGCACATACGGGTCTTAAGTGAACTGGAAATACAGCAGTGCCTCTAGTGGCGTCTAATGCAGTTGGTTAATGTTTCAGGTCATGAAGGACTGTTAGGGAGAGAGACGAAAAACACATTTACATGTCACAACGGAACACCGGATAAAGAACAGGGACAGGTGGCTTTAGGTAAACAGCAATCAACGGTGGACACCAGCACTGGAAAAAGGACACCAGCATTAGAAAAAGGACAAGACCAACGGAAGAAAGACAATACCAGCTGAAAAGAAAGCTCTGACAATAAAAAGTAACATTATTAAAGCAATATCAGTGTTAAAAGTACATTGGCAGTGAAAAAGGACAGTGACAGTGAAGAATGGACAGTAGTGGTGATAAATGGACAGTGGCAATAATGAAGGACAATGACGGTGAAGAATGGACTGTAGCAGTGAAGAGTAGTATGGTGAACTTGTTGACGGGTAGACAAGTTAATGAGTAGTTAGGGGGACAAGTGCACAGGTAGACTGTTAGGCCAGTAGATACTTAAAGCAGGTAGACAGGTAAAATGGTAGACAGGTAAAATGGTAGACAGGTAAACAAGACAAGTGGACAGGTGCACTAGTAGACAGACTGGTAGACTGGACAGAAGGACAAGGCGTGACCACTCTCCACTACACATCGACGGCTCCACTGTGGAGATCGTCAAGAGCACCAAGTTCCTTGGAGTTAAAACATGGCACTGGAGAGATACATGGTAGACTAGCAGACAGGTAGAAAGGTAAACAGCGCTCCTCTAGACTAGCAGACAGGCTGAGAAGGCACATCTCCCACCTCCCATTCCTCACCACCTTCTACAGGGAACCATCGAGAGCATCCTGAGCAGCTGCATCACTGCTGGACTGGGAAAACACCGTATTGGATCTGCAAGTCCCTGAGCGGGTAGTACGGCTAAGATCATCGGTAGACAGGTCACGGACATTTACACCACACGCTGCATCGCAAAACAAGCAGCATCGTGGATGACCAGACACACCCCTCAACACAGGTAGACTAGCATCTGGAAAAAGGTACCGGCATCCGGGCCCTCACATGACTGTGCAACAGCTTCTTTTAGACTATGCCAGACTCCTTAACAACCAGAGTCTGGTCTGAACACAAATACCTAGCTGAACTGAAATCAGACTCTCACACACACAGGTCACCACTCAGCACCAAAAAAAACCTGCTATTTGTTACCAACAGGATAGACTTTAGTAGACAGTTAAATTGGTATAAAGTGTTTAGATGTCTAATGTTTAGATCTATACCAAATGCACGTTACTGCTCCCACTACAGGGGCCGACAGTGCAATGAATCCCCCCACCCCTGTTTCCCTGATGTCTTGTAAATCGTAGGTGGTGTATTTATAGTTAATTGTCTTGCGCACTTACGCACGTGCACAGATGTTGTATTGTTATTGTGTAGTGCTATTGTTAAAAGTATAAGTCCTGGAGGAACGCTATTTCGTTTCACTGTGCCTTCTGGTTCCACTGTATATAGGAAATCCAAATAAACCACTTGAACTTTGACTGATAAACAGTTATGACAGTTCACTAGTAGACAGTAGACTAGTCCAATCAGTAGACTGTATACATGTAGACTAGCGGATCAGGTAGACTGTAACAGTTAGACCCGCGACTAGATTGGGTAAACAGGTAGCCACACTAGCAGACAGGTAGACTGGGAAACAGGAACACTCGCTGACGGGTTTGTGTGGTCCCCTGGTAGTCCTTTTAAACTAGAGGACAGGTAGACTGGGTAACAGGTATCCTGGCAGACGGGTAGACTGGTAAAATGTAGACTTCCAGACACGAAACCCAACAGGTAGACAGCAAAACGGTAGACTCCAGACAGGAGCGTTGGTTAAACAGGTATAACTACAGACAGGTAACGCTTTGGTAAACAGGTAGACAGGTAAACACCATTCCTATAGGTGACTGGTAAACAGTAGTGTTCCCGACCTGTAGACTGGTAAACAGGTAGACTAGCAGACAGGTAGATTAGTAAACAGGTAGACAGGTCAGACTGTGATCACAGGTAGACACGGAATGGTAGATACACAGACAGTTAGTACTCCCAGAGGTAACTCAGGGTACACCAGACAGGTAGACTGGTAAACAGGTAGACTAGCAGACAGGTAGACTGGTAAACAGGTAGACTAGCAGACAGGTAGACTGGTAAACAGGTAGACTAGCAGACAGGTAGGT
The DNA here is from genome assembly GCA_024036415.1 of Prochilodus magdalenae. Lineage (NCBI taxonomy): Eukaryota > Metazoa > Chordata > Actinopteri > Characiformes > Prochilodontidae > Prochilodus > Prochilodus magdalenae. Next base: position 436,170 of record JAMWET010000181.1, read on the forward strand.
GGTATATAGGTAGACTGGTAGACATAAACCGTTAGACAGGTAGACTGCTAATGAATGAACTGGTCTCCCTGAATGAGTACACACCGGCAGGTCCAGTGGTGGGTTAAGTTGCAGGTGGTGGTCTCTAAACGGGACAGATCCAGTGGCATGTCTAGTGCTGAAAAAGTATTAAGTACAGAACCAGAAGTGGTGCCTTCTGGTTCCACAGACCTGGTTCCAAAGGACCCGTGCAAAACTGCAGTTCACAGCAGGGAGTCATGTCCAATCAGTAGCTGTGACTTTATAGCGGATCAGATTAGCTGAGTTAGCCCCGCCTCCGAAAGCACACACAGTAGATGTGCAAACAGGAACACCGCTGCGGCTTTGTGTGTCCCCTGGAGTCCTTTTAATTAAAAGAGGATCAGAGTAACATCCTGGTCATCTCCAGGATGTGAATTCCAACGAAACCCCAACGAAACCCCAACCAAACACCAACGCTGACCCCCAAGGAGCGTTGGTTTAACGCGCCCTAACCACATCCATTAACCTTTCATTTCATGTGAGAACGCAAACACATTCCTATACTGACGATAAGTTGTGTTCCCGCCTGTGACGTCTGGGGCATCAGCACAGAGTCGGATACAGGACATCTTGTGATCTACAGGCAGTACACGGATGTCAGATACACAGACCACACTCCCAGGCCAACTCAGGGTAGCACACACCACACACAGCACAGCTCAACGATCAGTCCGACATGAACAACACTAATTAGAGCCTTACACGGAGTGAATGCGGCGCCTCCAAGGAGCCTCTTCACACCCCTGCTGTAGAGGCAAGACGTGACTGGTAACACAAGGCTGTGTCCAGTGTCTGAACTGAGGGGGGTTCTGGAGGTTCTGGACTTCACATATCAAACAGAACTGAACTGTCTAGATATAAACCTACACCTCACATCAAAATATCAATATCAGGACATCTCATTCCACTGGGCCGCCTCAGAGTCAGAGGGAGGGACCTCCTTAGGCCAACTCAGAGTCAGTGGAAGGGTCCTCCTTAGGCCAACTCAGAGTCAGTGGAAGGGACCTCCTTAGGCCACCTCAGAGTCAGGGGAGGGGACCTCCTTTGGCCAACTCAGAGTCAGTGGAAGGGACCTCCTTAGGTCACCTCAGAGTCAGAGGAAGGGACCTCCTTAGGCCACCTCTCAGAACCTCAGGTCACTCAAGAGTGGCCCCCACCTCCTTAGGTCACCTCAGAGTCAGAGGGAGGGACCTCCTTAGGCCACCTCAGAAGCTAGGGACCTCCTTTGGTTAGAGTGAGTGATTTCCTCCCCCTTAAGTCACAGCAGGTATGTAACCCTCCTTACCACAGAGTCAGTATAACCAGTTTAGGTCAATCGGTGAGGGATTTATGGTTTGGATTATACCTGAGGTTAGCCATCAGAGTCAGGTTTACGTTTTGGAGTACTAAAGGTTAGGGTTAGGGTTAGGATTAGGTTTGTATACTGAGGTTAGGGTTAGGTTTAGGTTTAGATACTGAGGTTAGGGTTAGGATTAGGTTTGTATACTGAGGTTAGGGTTAGGTTTAGGTTAGGCTACAGCGGTTAAGGTTGGGTTTAGGTTTGGATACTGAGGTTAGGGTTAGGTTCAGGTTTGGATACTGAGGTTAGGGTTAGGTTTGGATACTGAGGTTAGGGTTAGGTTTAGGTTTGGATACTGAGGTTAGGGTTAGGGTTAGGTTTGGATACTGAGGTTAGGGTTAGGTTTAGGTTTGGATACTGAGGTTAGGGTTAGGTTTGGATACTGAGGTTAGGGTTAGGTTTAGGTTTGAATACTGAGGTTAGGGTTAGGTTTAGATACTGAGGTTAGGGTTAGGTTTAGATACTGAGTTAGGGTTACAGCGGTTTTAGTTTAGGTCTTGAAATACTGAGGTTAGGGTTAGGTTTAGGTTTGGATACTGAGGTTAGGGTTAGGTTTAGGTTTGGATACTGAGGTTAGGGTTAGGTTTAGGTTTGGATACTGAGGTTAGGGTTAGGTTTAGGTTTGGATACTGAGGTTAGGGTTAGGTTTAGGTTTGGATACTGAGGTTAGGGTTAGGTTTAGATACTGAGGTTAGGTTTAGGTTAGGCTACAGCGGTTAAGGTTGGGTTTAGGTTTGGATACTGAGGTTAGGGTTAGGTTTAGGTTTGGATACTGAGGTTAGGGTTAGGTTTAGATTTAATATTATTGAACTACATTAATACAAAGCCAGATAGAAACCTATGGAAGTTCTCACACATACAGTAAAACAAACGTGTGTGGATGTGTTTTATATATTTTCAGGACAGAAATATTAGAATTTGTTTTTTTTACATTATATAAATGATTTATTATTTATTTATTTGTTAAATACAGTGTTATTTAATTAACATTAAGATTAGGTTTAGAACAGTCTTATTACATATAAACACATGCGTGTATATAGTACACATGGGTGAGTTATTTATTCGTTTTAGAAGTTTATTTACACATTGTTATGTTCAGAACACAACCTGGAATCTTTGATATGTATAATTTTTTTGTCACATGTTAACATAAATATTACACGTAGGTACTTACAGAACAGTCACTAGCGTGTACGAGTGATCACATGCGTTTTCACATTTACCCGATTTCACATATGATCTCACATGAGTTTTAATCAGGTCAGTTGTGATTTAAGATAACACGTTATTGATCCTGAAGGAAGTTACAGGAAGTACGTGACTCGTCTGTAAGAACACATGTAATAGCTGCCAAAAATATTACATCAGTTTTTCTGATTTATATTTTTCAATATCATTTCAACACTAAACTTTCACTCACATCAGACCAACACACATGATCAGACCAACACACATTGATCAGACCAACAGAAATGCTCCAACTAGGATAAACTCTTTACCGTGCAGCAGTCTGTTTTGGACATACAGTATTATTTGATTGGCAGATTTTGAAAGAGAGGACGTTTTGTCCTCATGTCTCTTCTAACAGGTTCCATTACTGACTGATGTTCCTTTTTCTGCTTATGATGTTTACAGAAGAGCTTTAGCGCCCTCTAGTGGTTGCAAAGAAGGTGCTGGTGTATCCACTGCTGTTTTCCAGAGCCAGCAATGCAAACAGTGAGGCTTCAGGAAATGAACCCCTGATCCTTTATTAAGGGAGACCACCACTGCACGCTTCAGTCTGTTTAACTCAACGTTATAATCATTAATACGAAGCTGCAAATAAAAGTAAAGAAATGTTGGATATAATATTTCAGCCATCAGCCATAATATTAAAACCACCTCCTTGTATCTACATGGATGCTCATCTCATCAGCTCCACTGACCATATAGGACACTCTGTAGTTGTACAGTGGTGGGTGGTGGATCATTCTCAGGACTGCAGTGACGGTGGTGTGTTAGTGTGGGTGGTGCTGGTGTGAGTGGATCAGACACAGCAGTGCTGCTGGAGTGTTGAGACACTGTGTCCACTCACTGTCCACTCTATTAGACACTCCTACCTTGCTGCTCCACCTTGTAGATGGACAGTCAGAGACGATAGCTCATCTGCTGCTGCACAGTGCAGTGTTGGTCATCCTCTAGTCCTTCATCAGTGGACACAGGACGCTGCCCCACAGGACGCTGCCCCACAGGACACTGCCCCTCAGGACACTGCCCCTCAGGACACTGCCCCACAGGACGCTACCCCACAGGACGCTACCCCACAGCAGCAACCTCAGTGTCTCAGTCCAGCAGTGACCCTGAGATCTCCAGCAGCACTGCTGTGTCTTATTCACTCACACCAGCACCACACACACTAACACACCACCACCACGTCAGTGTCACTGCAGTGCTGAGAATGATCCACCACCCACATACTACCTGCTCTGTGGTGGTCCTGTGGGGGTCCTGACCATTGAAGAACAGGGTAATACAGTACACAGAGAAACAGATGGACTACAGTCTGGACCTGTACACCTACAGAGTGTCCAATATGGTCAGTGGAGCTGATGGAGTGGACCATGAGTGTAGATCATCACTCTGCACTTTACCTTTAGCATATTTATACTTGCACATATAGACACACAGTATATTAGGATAAACAGGTATTTTGTGCTTAGTGTGAGTGCAGCCTGCTAACTCACTAGTCTCGAACCTCAACACGTGACACGTGCAGGGGCGGATCTAGATTGTCTTTCATTGTATCCGTGTTCCAGTTACGATAACTCTCGAATGAGGTGAAAACAGTCCTTGGAGCATCAGGGAGGGGAAAATACCTACAAGCAAAACAGTAAGCTGCATCTTTCAACTGCGAGTATTCTAACCAGGGATGAGATTTGTACCATTCGCTGCAGAAGCCTCCTCTGCTTCCTCCCTGGAGGGTCTTAGAAAACCCCCTCGCATTGGCTGCATGGGCACCTCACATTTGGACTTGGATACGTCTAGAAGATAGAGGGGAGGATTCAAACTGCATTACATCTGAACTAATTATACAATCTAACAACTAGTAAAACATTATTAATTTGGAACTGTCATTGATTATTTATAATCGTCTGGCTGCATTAACACACACTAACATTGTAGCCTGCGGGAGCATTTTTAGGTTCTTTTGTTTAATTTTGGAATTTAACCTGAGTAATAGATCTAAAACACATTGTACACAAAATACTAAAACTCTGTCTCCATCTCATCACGCTTTCATACTTTCAAGCTTTCCCAATTATTAATATTTAAGCAAACATGAATATTTATATTTATTTGAAGAAGTCAATGCAATTTCTCTTAAATACACCTCAAAGAAAACTGTCTGTTTTTGTCATGTGTTGTTCTTATTCATATGTAACTTGGTACACTATGCAGCAACAATTTCCATGTCCTGTGGACCAGCTCGACTGGGGATCGTTGGTGATGGCTCAGGCACTCTCCTTTCCCTTTCACTGTCTGAGCCCTGCAAGTTCTCTTGTCTCTCGCTTTCTCCCTCCTCATCTTGGTGATGCTCTCCCTCCTCCATATCTTCACCGCTGTGGCGTTCTCCCATCTCCTCCTGTCCCTGGTTGCCTTGGCCTTGTATTCTATCGCTGTCATGTTTCTGTTGCCCTTCTCTCTTTCCTTCCACCCCCCCCCCCCCCCCTCTTTCCCTCTCTCTCCCTCTCTCTCTCTAACTTTACAATGTTTTCCTAGACGTTGAATATATATTAGCTTAGCTATTTTACACAGAACTAACGCCAGACCTAGCTAACATTACATGTTTAGCTGGCGAAATAACGTTCTTCAACCTGATTTTTATTATCTCAAAATTAGCATCGCAACTATACTAGCACTGTGCTTTCATTATTCATATCTTGATAGATAATTAATCAGTTTTTACCTCTTTACCTCAAATTGATCATAACTTTTCTTTTAATTCGTTGTTGCCAACTGGGGTGGCAAGGCTTTTCTTTCTATGCCACTCCGGTAGATCCGCCCATGGATGTGTAGGACTGTTTGGCCTCTGAAAGGGAAATCCTGTCAGCATTTACCTTCCCTTTGACCTCCGTTCGCTAGCTGGCTAGCTAGCGTAGTTAGCGTCGCTAGCAGGCTAATACGTATGAAAAGAGAACGTCAGACCTGGCGCAGGGAAAACTTGCTTCAGCCAATTATACAATTAAGGTACATCTGTCTTTAATATTCTCAGACGTAAATTCTGTTTTACAGTCTGTTCGGTCTTCTTATTACATGAGCTAGAACAACTAGCTTGCCCAGTAGTTTAGCTCCGTCGTGGCTTTGCTACTCCATTAGCTTCGTGCTAGTCTTTTGACTACAACGTGAGTGCAGCCTGCTAACTCACTAGCCTCGAAGCCCGAAGTTCTTTTACACGCGACACGTGTAAAAGAACTTTTACATGTGTAAAAGTTCTTTCTTCTAGTTTGCACCTTTACTAAGGACTTCAAATAATACAAAACAAAAGATGAATTCTTGACTTAAAATGAAATAACGTGACGGTCAAAAGACTGTGATGCTCCTGCCCTTCTATGCGCGCCCACGGGTTTACAAATATTCATATATTAGAAATATAACTCAAATTCTGTTACAACATATCTATACAACATTTACAATATGTATTTAAATCTAAACACACACACACACACAATAAATGTCTCCAACACTTAGTATTCTATATATTTATTTAATAATCACTAAAAGTGATTTGATTTGATTTGATACAGGGAGGGGGTTTTAATGCTCTGGCTAATCTGTGTCTTTTTCCAATAGAGAGGCCGTACTTCTCCTGACTAGGTCTATATCACATTTAGAAACTGAATAACACGACCTGTATGGTATAAATCAGTTTCCCGGGAGAAATGTCTGACAGGAATCTTAGAAGCCAACTAAAAACATGTTCCACTGGAATCTATTTCCATCACATCAAATACCCACATGACATATTATCTAGTGTTAGTTTGTGCCCCGCTCTGAACTGCTCTTAAAAATAAAATCACAGCACAGAAGTTATTTCAGTATTCCAGTTTAATGCACCATCTAAAAATAGGTGTCTAATTTAGTACAGGGCCCATCAGCCGGCCCAAAGTGTTCCTACACACTTCCGGAATCTAGGAATAACCCAGCAAGAGTGCACTAGCACTTGTAGTCCGTGTATTTTGTAATAAGTCATTTTAAACAGGTTATAATATCTTAGGTATGTTATAATTTATTTATTAACATTAATAAAGTAAATGTTAAATTATTAATATGACCAGTGAGCCTGAAGTTCTGAATGGTGTTGTTTATATCCATATAGCTATCGAGGCATATTGTCTCAGTTATCTGGCTGTATAGTCTGTTTGGTAACCATAGTCCTTCTGTTTTCCTGCTGTGTCCAGGAACAGCCCACTGAGTAGCAGATTCATCCCAGCTCTTCAAAGTGAAACCGCGGCATGACTGGCAGATTTCACCACCACCTGTGGTTTGTGACTCAACACGATTGGAGGTGACTCATGAGCAGCTACCTGAGCTCCCCTTCAGTCTAAGAGGGTTCCAGATCCACCTGGTCCCCCTCTTTTCCTCAGTTCTTTTAAAGGTGAGGTGTTTGAAGGTGTCAGACTTGGCTCAGGGCGTGTTGTTTCCCGCTCCTGCCTTTATGACCGCTCTTTGTGCTTACCTGTCAGGTTCCTGCTGGCTTTTTCTGTGCCCAGAGGCTTCGAGGTGAGCAGGGCGTGGAGCGTGTGATGACGCAAGTCCAAGGGAATTTTGTTGCGGCTATAAAACACCTCAAGATCCGAGCACACCCAAAACATCAGCCATGGACAACGGCGTGCAGGACAGCTCCGTTCTTAAAGATGGGTTTCTGGTGAAGAGGGTACGTAACATTGTTCAGTTGCTTATCATTTTTGAGCAGTAGGCTGATTTATATTAGCGTATAGTTCTGGGAGTGTCTGATAGAGGTTCAGACTCTTCTGATCATCATTAGAAGGCTGTATCAACAGTAGGTAAACCTGACTGTTCTTTCTTCTGGTCTTTCTTCACCATCCCAGGGTCATGTAGTTCACAACTGGAAGGTCCGCTGGTTCATCCTGAAAGCGGATAAGCTGCTGTATTATAAATACGAAGGGGGCAAAAGAGACTCCTGCCACCGAGGCACCATCCCTTTACCCAACTGTGAGATTATCTGCCCTTACCTGGACTATGAAAACAGACCGGTAAGATGAAGCTGCACTCAGAGGGCACAATATAACAGTGTGTGAGCAGTTCATTGGTTTCATTTTGGTCCAAACAGCCATTAAGTTCTTGATTTGGTGGAGATGCACTGGAGTTTAGAACAGGATTAAAAGCTTATGAGAAAACGGGGCTTCCTAACAACCATCTGGAAAAGGTGGAAGACCCAGCAACACTGACCCCATCAGATCAACACCACGTTCATCTCTGAGAGAGAGGAGAACATCAAGCTCCACTCCTGCTTCAGATCTGAGAACCTCCACAGGTGTTTCAGTCCGTCCTCCCGCTGTATGGAGGTCTGAGAGGAGGTGTAGCTGTTCAAGAAGCTCCTGGTGTTCTCAAAACCATGGACTGACCACCTCAGAGTCTAGACCTCAGCTCCACAGAATGTGTTTGGGGGTTACCTGAAAATGCTAAACCAGCTTCTGAGACTTAACTGGAGGTGTGGCTCTTTGAGGTGACGGGTGGACTGGAGGCTAAAGGTGACCGGTGGACTGGAGACTGAAATCGAGGCTTACGCTGTCCCTGTCTCAGTGTAACAGTGTTGCTGGGCGTGCTTGTGTTCGAGCTCACAGCTGCAGGTCCCTGAAGTTCCACACATACTTGAAGTCCGTAGCTGAAGGACTCTCGTGTTCTGGCTTGTTAGATTTTGAACTGGGATCTGAACTTGCTTGTATTCAAGTAATTACACAGCACACGATCACGGTCAGATTGAAGCTTTGTGTCTGAACATGCAGCGCGTTTGGTGCAGGATGAGCGGTGCGTATGATAGCGGGCTGTTTAACGGTGGGCACTGTCTGAGCTGAGGTCGAGTTACAACCTCCACATCAGAAACAACTTAAATATTTTTTGGGGTAAATAAAACACTGAATGGTTCCGGAAGGTTACGGAGGGTTTTTACATATTTCAGCCTCCACAGGGAATAATACCATTAAACGATTCAAGGAATAAAAGGTGCTAGCCTAAACTGAACACCTGTGATCTCCGTGTTCAGGTGTTCTGCATCCAGAACTGTCATTCAGCAGTAGATGATAGAACCCCATGGGTGGGAGGAGTCACTTTGGTAAACCTTCATCTAGCACTACAACACCGAGCTACATTCAGAAATGCCACCTCACTGGGCAGAACAGTAGCCGTATGTTAACCATGTTCAGAAGGAGCGTCGGCTTCTCTGGGCTCGGAGGCACCTGGGATGAACCAGCACACAGCGAAAACGTGTACTGTGGTCAGATGAATCAAAAACTGAACAGCGTGTGCTCTGGAACAAAGATGAAAAGGACCTTCAGACTGTTATAAGAGACAAGTCCACAAGACAGGGTCAGACATAGTATGGGGTCAGTGTGTCAGGGCCCTAGGCAAAGAGCAGCATATGCCCCCTTCTCCAGGGACGTCGTACATGTCTCCACATGCTGCACACAATGCAAAGGCTTGGCTATGGACAGACCAGGTAAAGGTATGGGAATGGCCTGCCTGAAGTCCTGACCGTCTACGCTTAAAGCTCTCTCCAGTTAATGTAAGGAACTCCAGCTGTCTCTGAATGGGGTTGTGGCTCCTGTCTCTGCACTAATGAAGGAAGAGAGAGAGAGAGAGAGAGAGAGAGAGAAAGAGAGCGAGAGGGAGAGAGAGAGACTGACTCTAATTGTTTCTAATTGTTGTGACACTGACCTAATTGTTTCTACCCTACAGCTGGTGCTGAAACTGAAGACCAGATCTTCTGAGGAGTATTTCCTGGAGGCGTGTTCGAGGGAGGAGCGTGACGAGTGGGCTGCGGAGATCAGAGCTGCAGTACAGAAGCTCAACCCAGGGGGCGCCAACATCCCGCCTGCAGCCCCACGCAAAGGCTCCAGATCCCTACAGCTTCACAACGTCAACCTCAGGTGAGGAACCACAAAGGTGGAGATAGTCTTCGTCTGAATGGTGTTCAGTGCTCTAATCAACAACTATACAGTTCTAATAAAATCATATCAGCAGCAAAGGCTTTACCACTGTTGGGCACTGGGGGGCACTGTGGGCCTTTCACTCTCCCCAGATGAGACGTTCACTCACAACAGCCCAAACCAGTGTTCCGAAGCCTGGGCTGCCATTCCCGGCTGCTACGTCATAGAAGCTCTGTTCCAAAGCCTAGAAAGCCTCATAGCTCCACCTTCCTATTAGAGACCATGGCTGACCTGTGGACTACAGATCTGATGTTATTGGCTGGTGTGTCCCTCTCACCCACCCACAATATGTCCTAACGGGAGTGTCTCTGTGTATCAGCCAGGTGGTGGACTCCATGTACGACGTGCACAGCGGCATTAGGATGAACAGTCACGTGGAGCAGGGCAGCACCTACATCAACTGCTTCTCAGGTCAGTGTCCACAAACACTGCTCATGTCCATTACACTATTAATTTACTATCCACAGTCAAATTGCAAAACCAGTCCATTTTGTGATGTCATAACCATGCCTGCAAATAATTGCCCGTTTAACAGTAGTACAGTGGTTTAGCCACACCCACTTCTGATGAAGTGATGTGGAGTGTAGTTTCTGCAGACAGTCAAGAGTTATTGGATCACTGTAGCTTTCCAGGGACAGGTGGTACCAAGAACCACACAAAGGATGTAGATGAAGAAAAAACCCGCACAAGGAGGAGAACCCTGCACTAACAGATTCAGTATGGGCCCTTTAACAACCCCAGGTTTTTGGTGTATGTGGGTGCAGGCTCTGCTGTGGTGGACTGGCTGGTCTTCATGCAGCTGGCTCTGACGCGGGTGGAGGCCGTGACGCTGGCGTCAGCTCTGCTGGATGAAGGCTGTGTGAGGGCTGTGGGCATCAAGAGTGTGGATGCCCTTCGCAACGCTGCTCTGGGGGAACAGTTCCTGGATGACTCCACCGCCCTCTATAGCTTTGTATGTCTCCTCTCCTCTCCTCTCCTCTCCGCTCCGCTCCGCTCCTCTCCTCTCCTCTCCTCTCCTCTCCGCTCCGCTCCGCTCCTCTCCTCTCCTCTCCTCTCCTCTCCTTTGCTGTGCTCTTCTCTTCTCTTCTCTTCTCTTCTCTTCTCTTCTCTTCTCTTCTCTTCTCTTCTCTTCTCTTCTCTTCTCCTCTCCTCTCCTCTCCTCTCCTCTTCTCTTCTCTTCTCTTCTCTTCTCTTCTCTCCTCTCCTCTCCTGTTCTCCTCTCCTCTCCTCTCCTCTCCTCTCCTCTCAGCTCCTCTCCTCTCAGCTCCTCTCCTCTCCTCTCCTCTCCTCTCCTCTCCTCTCCTCTCCTCTCCTCTTCTCCTCTCTCCTCTCCTGTTCTCTTCTCCTATTGCTCTCCTCTCCTCTCCTTTTTAATTTCTGTTTTTCCTTTTTACTTATGATTTATCACCTCATTAAGACTCATTAAGTGCAGAACTCACAGCACTCCTCTTTGCATGCTGACTATGTGTCTCAGGCTGAGAGCTTTAAGAAGCGAGGGAGCGTGAAGGCAGAGAAGTCTGTGTCTGCGGTGGAGCTGAGTGGAAGAGTGCAGAAGAGAGGATACCTGCTCAAACAGGTAAGGACTCAACTTTCATTCTGATGGTCTTCTGTTTCTCCAGTTCTGTTCTGAGTTCTGCTCTTGTCAGATCATAGATCTGGTGATCTATCAGATCAAATGGCCCAGATTTGACATCTGATCATTTCTACATGTGCTCTGTTTGTGCGTCTCAGGGACACAAGGTCAAAAACTGGAAAGTGCGGCTGTTCGTGCTGAGGGCGGAGCCTGGCTTCCTACACTACTATGACCCCAGCAGGGTAGGAGAGATTATACCGCACACTAGGACAGAACTACTACATTCACCAATCACACACATCGACTGGGCAGCAACTGAGCTACATTCTAACTGGGAGCGAGTTCTCCACCCGGAAGTGACTTGGGAAGTCCCAAACAATTAGTTCGATATTCCAAACGTCTTTTTCCCAATGTTTCTATTTTTGATTGTCTCTTAAAGTAGGCCAGAAGCAGTGTTCGGGTTCCTATGTAAATTCCTAGGTACACTTCTCGGATCTTGTAATGAGGAATTTCCGAGGAAGTAGTCATGTTGATTTTCGGTTCATCCAGTGAAAATCCTGCAGTCGGTTTACAGACAGTATTCCTCTGAATTCCTTGTGGATGTGTACTGACTCATCTGCTTCCTGTGCTGACATCACTCCTCAGGATGACATCACTCCAGCGGGCGGCTTCTCTTTGCGCGGCTGCTTGGTTTCCTCCCTGGATGACAACGGCATTCCCTCAGGTGTGTGTGTGTGTGTGTGTATTTTTAGGCAGCTGTTATTAGGCAAACAAGAGGCCTTTTGTCTGCTGAGGCCAAGGCTGGGTTAGGTAGAGCCCAACACAGACCACCACACACGTTACCAGTGTGTTGGTGTAGGTGAGGGTGTCCATGTTGGTAATACAACATAGTTTAGCTTATCACAATGATCAATGACGAGTTTTTAATGGCTTAAAGATGCTATCATAATTGATTAGGATATTACTATTAATCTAGTGTGTGGACTCTGTCATTATGAGGGTGAGGAATCAATGTGCGGGCCAATCAGGGCCCTACAGTTTAAGGGGTTAGTGTTATCAAGGAAGTTGTGTCGAGTTGTAGTACATCAAGAGCCGCAATAACACTTGACACTAGTCTAGACGCTCAGACGTGACTCAGATGTGTTTGGCTCCGTCGCAGGATGAGTGTGCGCTGACTGTTCACAGGTAATTGATGACGTGTCTGGTCTTGTGTAGGTGTGAAGGGTAAAGTCCAGGGGAACCTGTTTAAGATCATCACGAAGACGGACAAACATTACTTCATCCAGGCGCCCACACAGCAGGAGAAGATGGAGTGGATCGAGGCCATTAAGCAGCTCACGTAAGGCCACCATTAGACAAGCCACGGAAACACGGATCACTGCACTGACTTGACCTAACATGCTACTCTGGCTAGCAGTGGGTGGATGGAAGCTGGAGACTCAACCGGACTACTGCTTGAAAGCTACGTTCACAACAACTGTCATAGGGAAGGTGGTGGCCTTCTGTGCTGGATGTACAGTTCCTTAATCACAGCTGACGGACCCATCCTTGCTGTAAACACTTTCATGTGTGCTGTTCTTTTTGCATATGTGCTATATTTAACACATTACATCTCTTACAGCTAACCAGCTAACAGTATTTATTAGTTAGCAGGTACAACGTTATTTGAAGGCTACCAATGTAGGGGGCGCCATGCCACAGTCGTATGAGCTTGGGATGGATCTCTGGGCAGGTTCTGGCTGTAGCTGGAAGGCCGGACCCCCATCGTAACTGTGGTAGGACTGGAATAGAACCAAGGAACCCCTGGGGATGGTGCGGTGGTGGGGTTATTCCACCACTCCATCGAAACTCCATAGTTTTCCACTTCACTTATTCCATAACTCCATTGTTTATATCAACTATTGTATCAATTATACAGCATTTGTTTTATTTTGAGAGCATCGTAAACTGTTACACACCCCGTCAGGCCATAATGCATGTGGACACACTGACCGTCACACCTTTATGAGCTTGTTGGATATGCCATTCCACTGGCATTAATGGTGAATACCTGCTCCATCAGCCTTTAGTGTTGGCTAGGTGCCATTCTTTGCACAACTCCAGCCTATGCATGGCATTGCGCACCGTGATCTTAAGCCTGACCATGGAATCCCATACACGCTTCTGTTGTTGGGCTGATTTTGCCCCAGTGGCCTGGTCCTGTGACTCTGACTGATACTGGCTGAGCGTTTGTTTCTTCTAGGCGCTTCCATTTCTTACTAATAGCACCTACAGTTGTCTGGGATGGATGTAGCAGGCCAGGAATGTTCAGGAATTTTCAGGAATTTCAGGATTTGGGGCCAAGGTGGCATCCAATGACAGTGCCACATTTAGTCCTTGAGCTTTTCACACCATGTGTGCTAGCAAAGGGTTTGGCTGAATTGCCAAACTTAATGTCCACATACTTTCGGCCATATAGAGTACGGTGTTTCTGTATGGTACGTTTCTGGCACATCGCATGGGAGCGATAATTCGTAACAGTGTCGTGAATGGAACAAATGTCTATTTAGGGCCCTTATGTCATGCCATTAAAATACATTATGTGATGCCATCCCTATGTAGCTGCCTTGAAATACAATGTTTATTATTTATGAATTAATGGAATTCGCAGCAGCGTATTTGCCGTTCAGTCATTTCAATACTACGCCTTTTTGTATTTTAATTTTTGTGTTTAATAAAGTTTTATTTTATTATGTAAACTATATCAGCACTGAGCCTTAATCTTTACTGTCTGAGACGCGGTACGCACAGATCAGTCATTTACAAATCGTTATTATACTTTTATTGTTTTTAGTATTGCAAATATACAACGAAATCACCAAACATTATTTTTATGCTGGTCTATCAAGCACTCGACTCATGGGCTGTGCATTCGTTGTACTAGAACCAATGAAGAAGAAAAAAAGGTCAAAGTCTAATGCAGCATATATGAGTCCATAACTACAGCACCTGTAGATAGCCTAGGTGTGTCTACAGCACATACGCACCACCCAGTTAACTTAAACAGCACCATGCAAGCTATTGTTACAGCAGTCTCCTAAAGAGAGAGGCAGGATCTGCCCCCTAGAATCATTCCGGAGGTTTTCACCTCACACACATCAATCCGATTCTGCTCCCTCCGTCAGAACAGCGCAGCCGCACACACTCGTGAAGGCACTTGCGTTGTTATGCCAAGGCAACGGCAGGTGGTAGCGAGTTCGAGGAGATTCTCTTTCAGAGTCGCCTCCTTCAGGTTGATGGAAGTAAAGATGACATTTGAAAGAACTATAAAAATGAAAGAGTGTACACTTTATTAGAAACCCCACCCCCATCTACCTTACAGCTCCACTACACTGGTCAGGTTCCTGGACACCTCTGTGGGCTGAAACTGGCCTGTGATGAAGGGCTAGAGGATGGCTAACACAACAGGTGGGCTACAGGATGTATCCGAACATCATCCAGGTGGAGCTGTATGGGTTTCCGTTAAAGTGGACAGTGTGAAAGGATGAACCATGGTGACAGTATTATTCTAAACAGGATGGAATCTAAACACTGGTTGGTTTAAACCAAATTATTTTCTCGTTTGTAGATTATATCTGCTGGTGTCATGTGAAATATGTTTCACAACTGTGTAAAAATCTATCTTAAAGAGACATCCCGGCACTCAAATGAGCATTTCAGGTGGTGCTTGTCATAGTGTGTTCGACAGCATAGCACTGGATCTCTCTGCCTCTCTGTATTCAGGTTTTTCATACATCAGTATTTGACTACAATACCCAGCATGCATTAGGCAAATAGCCCATACAAACATTAGCCAAGGAGCTACAGGCTAGCAAGCAGTGGTGGGTAAAGTAGCCTCGACTCATACTCAAGTAAAAGTACTAACTTGTGGGTCATTGATATGGATGTCCAGACAGGCAATGAGGCAGTTATACTTTTCAGGACTTTTATTTTGAAATCACGACTTAATTGTCTTGAGATCTCAAGATTAAAAACAAAAAGTTTTAATGAGACCAACTTTCTTGATCTCCAGATCGCAAGGCAAGTAAGTAGTGATCCTAAGAAAACCACTTTGCTTACTCGAAGATCCTAAAAAATTAGTTGTAATCTTAATAAAGCAATTTTGTGGTCTTGAGATCATAGAGACAATGGTAGAGGCAGAGGCAGAGGCAAATAGGCTATGTTGTTAACTTAAGAAAACAAATTTCATTATCTTCAGAGCACAAGAACAATAAGACGGATAAGTCAGGATCTCAAAACAACCAGTTATACCTATCTTGGACATCAAAGAAATAATGTGTGTAATAAAAAATAAGTCCCTCCTCAAAAAAGCACCGACTGTGTAACTTATAGAACCACAACCGCAAAGTGGTACAGATGTAGTTACTGATAAACCAATGAATTTAAGCTGTGGGTGATACCTCCTGGTATTTGGGGGCGGGGGCTACTCTAATGTTGGTTGGCTGCTAACTCCTCATAGCGATGCTGACGCCTCACAGCCGTTTGGTTTACCAGTTTTTCTTCTGAAAAAAGGCTTTTCTAGTTTTGCAGGTCTTCCACAGATTAACGGTGGCACACAAATTAACCTACATTTTACTTCAGTACATGCACTGGAGTAGGAGAAGCCTGATTCTTACCCACCTCTGCCAGAAAATGCTAACTGGCTAGCATTAGTGCTAGTTTGCGTACCTCAGCTGCTCAAGATCATAAAACCAGCAGACTAAACAGAAAATAGCAACTTCATGCGTCTACAGCAGACAGCAGACCGCAGAAGCAAGTTCCTAAACCTCTTAATAAACAAAAATAGGAGTCAAAATGACATAAAGAATTACATACGCTACGTAGCTAACTTGCTAACTTCTTTTGTTTTCACCATTTTAACTCCTTCTCAGCTCACTAATCATTTATATCTCTCACTTAATCAACACTCCCTGTTATAATTTTGATGTGAGGAAAATTATAAGAAGCTACAAGTAAAAGAAAGATAATTAAGATCATTAAAATAGGGCCCATTGAGTTTCCTACATGTTTTCCTTCTGCGTTAGCCAAGTAGCATTAGCTAGTGAGTCAGCTAGCAAAAATAAACAGCAAAGATGATTTTCACCTATGCGTCACTGGGAGTTTTCCAGCTATTAATACTGATTTTCCGGCCGGAATGTCCTTTTAAGGTAAGTTATTTCAGCATCTTTTGTTTCTCCTTGATACTAAAACTAGCAAAGGCCTACGCTGCCGGTCATAAACCAAACCAGCGTATTGTTGCTGCCCAAAGAAAACCATGTATCACAAAAAAATAAAAATAAATAAAAAACACGTATCTCCATTTGTGTTGGTTTTTACTTTTATGGATCATTTGAACACAGCAGCTGGCGTTCACACTGTGTGAAAATCTCAGGATGACTGGACCAACAGAAATGGTCAGAGCCTGGGTGGAAGTACATCTGGTTTGATTGACTTACATTCACATTAAAGGAAGTTTTCGGCCTCTCCAGTAAAGTTGCCATTTTGGGAGATACGTGTTTTTCTTTGGACAGCGACAGTATGTTGTGTTTCGGATGCTGGTCTATGCTGGTAGTTTTAGCAGGGCTGTGTGACGCTAACGTGCCACCGGAACCAGAAGGAAGCTTAGCATTAGCTGTGGAAGAGCTCCAGATGTGTGTGGGTACACACAGCTGGAGATACAGACACTCGTACCAGCGACACATGAAACAGTACTAATGTATATGGTGACAAACGAAAGGATGGGCTTGTTATGGGAGTGAGAGCGTCTCTGTAGATGACATGCTATCAGGCGACCTTGGTGAGCTGTAGGTCCCCCACCACGCGGAGGGAGGTGAGGGAAGCTAGCCGGGTCACTCTGTGAGTAAATCCACATAGCGGCTGACCGTCTACCATCACACGGAACTGCTGGTGTTCACATACAATCTCCATCTGAGAGAGGGAGGGAGGGAGAGAGAGAGAGAGAGACAGGAGAGAGAGAGAGAGAGAGAGAGAGAGAGATGCAGATATGACAGGTTTCACATAGCCCTACACTGCACAGTTTTCCTAAAGGGGAATTCCACCATTTTTTAAATTTTTATATGATTAAATGGGCGAAATGCAAACAGAGTCATTCAGAGTGGTCGGTGTGCAGTGCTCCAAACTACACAGACTTCCAGAGTCAGAGCTGTTCACAGTGGTGGTGAAGGTAACCAGACGTCTACCTCTAAAAGCTCCCTCACCGAAAGTTGCGGGGTGTTGTGAGGTAAAGTAGTCCCTAAAGAAAACTGTTTTTACCATGATCAGCACTGCGTGTGTAGGTTCTCTGGTGGTTATAGACATGGAGAACCCTGGTTCCCATTACCACTGTACAGAACATCTGAACCACCTCACACCAAACCCGCTCTAGGATGAATCTCAAACTCAGTTGTTACAGGTGTGGACAGTGTCCATTTACCGCACCTCTCTGCCGCAGCACGGAGTAATTTAACACCTCACTGTCTCTTGTACCTTAAAAGCCTCTCCAGCAGCGAACGGGAAGAAGGACAGAGCGCTTTCACACGTTCCCCACTTTCCAGCCATTCGGGAGTTGCGGCGCACTGCCTTTTCTGGAAAGCTCACTGTTAGCTGCAGGCCTATGTCCCCTTCCTCTTCCTCCTCCCCTTCTCCCTGAGACGGGCAGGACAACGAGACCACCAGGCTGCAGGGACAGAGAAGTCATTGATCACTGGACATAGAAAAGGAGCTGTGGAAATGTCCAGATGTTTATCTAGAGGTCAAATAAGGACTGTGAGTAGAGGATTCATCATACAACTGTGCCCTCTATAATGAACACATTTAAAGGGTCCATATGGGCATTTTTAGGGTATTATGACGTTTGTGTGGTTTAATTTATACGTAAAGCCGTAAGAAATTTACAGTGGCATTTTCCTGCATATTTTAATTTTAATATTTTCAGCTGAATTTAACATCTCTGAGACATCAAAAAATGATTTCTTTATACATCTATATCCATATATATAATATATATATATATATATATATATATATATATCGTTCTCTAAATATATATACATGTGTGTGAATATAAATCAATATGCAATACTTAAGTGTGTTCTGTGTAGAGAATCCAGGATGCTTAAATACAAGACATATTATTATTTAATATCCATATAATCCAAACCACCTTAACAGTCCTCCAGGTTAAAGCATATCATACATCTTTCATGTTACATTAAAGGCACAGTAAGTGATGTTCAGACAATACACTTTATGTCAAACTGAGAGTGTGTTACCTCACAGCTTGCTAATTCTGCACACTGGACAAAAATGTGCTGTTAGTACACGGCCCTGGATCTGTAAATGGGAAATAAACAAAGTGGCTCGGTTGGAGCATCAGAACACTCCTCCAGCCAGTCAGTTACCGGGGTGTTTGTGCTCCTGCACAGGACAGGAGGAATGGGAAGGGTTACATGCTGAACTCAAAACAGGGTCGCCACTGTTGCCAGATTGGATGGGTAATCTTGCACAAGAAGCAGGGAGCCCAACTCAAACTTCACGGAGAGTTGAAGAGTGTGTAAAGGGATGAGGAGGTTGCACGGCTTCTGTTGGATGGGTTTAGATCGACTGTTATACAGAGCCAACCGGTCAGTACTGCTTTGTCCTGTTGGCTAATGTTTATGATTCCATCTGTTTAGCATCACCGTAGCAACTGTAGCTAAATCAGGGTATATGTCTGTACTACGTTTGCATAGGATTTTATATCCACAAAGGTGGGCGGAGCTTCAGAAGGAGCACTAAAGGGAGGTGTGTATTTGTTTTGCTGTTGAGTTCAGAGATCAACAATCATTCTCCAGAAACGCTTACCGTGCCTTTAATGTTATATAAACAGACTGCAGTGGGTGAGCGGCTCCAAACAAACGCGTGTTCCCTTTATTTCCCAAATAAGGACTAATATGCGGACCCTGCATCTCTGACTACATCTGGGCAACCAAGGATTCATGGGATTTGCTCTTTTCCCACACTGGGAATGACAAAAGTATTTACTTCACTGATAGGAACAGATCCTAGACCGGCGCTGCTGCTCTGAGAAGCTGCGTGGGCCAGTTTTTTGGAAAAGAAATAAAAACACGTGGGAGTGTTTCTGTGTGCTCACGCGTTCCGACTCATGTTATTGACAGCTGTGTGCGTTTGTGTGCTGTGAACAGTTTCGTGCTATTAAGATGTAACTGGCAACTTGACTGAATAAGCCGCAGCTATAAACACAATAAACAACATTTCTGTCCTAATATAAAATCAGAGTAACTGTAAAATTAAAATATACCTTATTTCATAACCCGAAAATGTACATACCCAGTCAGATGGACGACATGGTTAATAATGTTTCCTTCTTTAATATGCTGGCTGATTATACCGTATATTAACCCCTGTCCATCACATCAACGCTTGTAAAATTTCCATTATGCCTTCAGGAGCTGTGAAACTAATGAACACCTTATACTGGGATAGTAAAAAAATATTTTTTTAAATATTTAACACCCAACACTGCACTCATCATCAGTAGAACAGCTGCACCCAGGAGGAGGTGTGGGAGTGCAGGTGTGTTGGGAAGGAAGATAGAGGTGACCAGGATCAATAACTGATGATAAATTTAGACTGATATGATCAATATTTATTGAGCTACACATACAGAAGTCTGTCTCTCAGTATGGCGTCGGGCCGCCGTGTTCGCTAACCCAACACGCCAGACGTCTCGGTATGGAGCTGTAGAGGTTCCTGATGGAGTCCTGTGATAATCCATGCAGCTTGAACATCCTCACACAGTTCCTGCAGATGGTGTGGTAGGGGTGGAGGTGGAGGGACACCAGGTCTTCTGGACGTGTGACAACAAACCGTTCATCTTGGTGCTGACCACGGTGCCTCCACACACGGATTCGTTGGGCGTCTCCACCAAGACTAAAGCGGGACTCGTCACTGAAGATGACCCGCTGCCATTCTGAGTCACTCCATGACAGTCTGGTACGACACCACTGCAGTCTTTGGTGACGGTGACGTGGTGTTAAGGACAGTCGTGGTAACGGTCTGTGTGCATGTAGTCCTGCGTGGTGCAGCCGTCTGACAATGGTGCTGCACTAACAGGACGACTAATGGAGGACACCACTGCTCGCTGGAGGGCTGTAATGGTGGTGTTGGGTCAGTCAGGTACAGAGAGTGAGGCAGAGTGTGAAACCTGAATCATTAGCATGTCTCACCATGTCAACCCTGAATCTAGTTTGGCATGTCTCACGATTGGTTCAAAGCCACACAGCTGTTGTGCACTCCTGTTGATGATGTGTGTATATCGGGTGCAGCCATTATTCTGCATGAGGTGTTCGCTTAAATGATGTGTGTATTTCCCTGCACATATACAAGGAGAGTTACTTAATGAGAGAGAGGGACTAAACCTTGAATGGCTCCCTCTTCTCTAGTGCACCACATGTAAGCGCAGGTCCATCCCTAACCAGCGCAGGTCTATCCGATATTTACACATTGAGCTGGTGCTCGAATCCCAGATGCCTCCCGACTGGAAAATAACAGGGCATTACTTGTATAAGTTGAGCTTCCAGGGGTCCCTCTGGGATATATAATGTCTCCAATGGACACAGAGTGCACTGATGGCTCCCCAGTGCCCTCTCTCTAGTGACTATGCAAATCAGGAAGTCTATTCAGCTGGTGCTCAAATTCCAGATGGCTCCATATTGGGACATGCAACACTGTGCAAAACTCAGAGACCACTATGTATTAGCAACTTCCAGTCAAAGCAGACACATAAAGAACAGCTTCAGAATCATACGGATAGCATTCTGACTTATATTAGGGAGAATGGCGTCTCTGATATTCCCTGTGTATTCCCTACGGAAGTTTGAAAGAGGTCGGATTATGTACCTTCAGGTCATAAGGGGCTCAAGCCATGATTTGCATTTACGACCGTGGTATATAAGTAATGAAGTCTCCACAACTGCAGTGGGACCCCAAGAGCAAAAGGCCTGGTTGAAGACCTGGTGGAGGACCTGTTAGAAGACCTGGGGGAAGAGCTAGTAGAAGTTCTGGTCAAAGACTTGGTGGAGGACCTGGTGGAGGACCTGGTGGAGGACCTGGTAGAAGACCTACCAACACTGTCCCAGCACTTAAAGCTTTTACATTTGAGAGAGAGGAGAACATCAAGCTCCACTCTTTCTTCAGATCTGAGAACATCCACAGGTGTCTCTGTCCATCCTTCCACTGTGAGAGGACACCTCAACACTATGGAGGTCTGAAAGGAGGTGTAGCTATTTAAAAAGCTCCTCGCTGAGAAAAGGAGACACGTCCAACCAAGAAGTATCTGCTGTTCTCTGAACAGTGTACTGAGTCCAGACTTCAGCACCACTGAATGTGTTTGTTGTTACCTGGAAACGCTAAACCAACTTCTAAGACTGAACTCTGGAGGCGTGTCTCTTTGAGTGACCCTCCTGAGAAGAATGCTCGCTCTAATTAAACACTGGATTTCCATTAAGGATGTACAGTGAATGAAGTGTGGTCTCCGTCTTTTGCACAGCGCTGTGCAGTGTGCGGTTTGGCCGGACAAGCCGCTCGTCCATGGCCTATGCGGTGCACTATGCAGGGAGTAATCTGAGACAGAGGGTGAGGGGGGGGGTGTTTGTGTTGTGGGCCTTACCTCTTAGGCTGTTTGTGAACAATGCCCATCACTACCAGTCTCATAGCCGGACGGAGGCCCCCTTTGATCTCCCCAACGTAATCCTCCTCCTGCAGACAAAGGCAAAGCCCAGCTGAAGAGCCTGCACCACGGCACTGCAGTACAGGACTTTATATCATGAGGCCCCGGCTCCACAGCCTTCAGAGCTTGGACATCATCATCATCACCACCACCACCATCATCATCATCACCACCATCATCATCATCACTCCCAGACAGCAGAGTAACAAAGAGCCCTGCACCCTGGCTGCTCCCCGCCGTGCCTGAACCCAGCCGGCTGCTGTAACCCTCAGTGCCATGCAGTAGAGAGTGTGATGCGCCAGGCAGTGATGCGCAGCGTGCACGCGCTGCTTTAATCAACAGCAACAAAGGAGCACACCGCACTGCAACCTGATGCAGTGACATGCAGGATTAGGCTGTATGACGGTATGATGTATGCCCCTCTCGAAATTAAACACGTACGAGCGCGTGATGATATAAGGATGGCGCGAGCCCCGTACTGACCTGCCGTGTTTTGTCCGCGTCCGTCATGTTTCCCCTCGCGCGCGGTTATTTATTGCTGTCGTAAATAAACCCGATCCGATCTAAATCCGGATCAGCGTGACAATAGCTGTCACCACTTTATGATCGCAGCGCGCGAGCTGAGAGCCCCGCCTTGGCCGGCTCGCGCCTCCAGGTTTCCTGGGTAACCGTCTCACGCGCCTCTTTGTTTCCCACCCGTATTTCGCCAAGCTCCGCCCCCCAACATCCAGCTTAGTGCTTTTATTCACAATATGACTTGTATGGACGCCCGTTTCCGCCATACAGTATCTCATAATATTGACTTACCATCTCATAATTATTATTTACCATCTCATAATTATGACTTACCATTTCATAATTATTATTTACATCTCATAATTATGACTTCCTATCTCATAATTATTATTTACCATCTCATAATTATTATTTACCATCTCATAATTATGACTTACCATTTCATAATTATTATTTAAATCTCATAATTATGACTTCCTATCTCATAATTATTATTTACCATCTCATAATTATGACTTACCATTTTATAATTATTATTTACATCTCATAATTATGACTTCCTATCTTATAGTTATTACTTACCATCTCATAGTTATTATCTACTGTCTCATAATTATTATTTACTATCTCATGATTATGACTTATTAAATGGCATAATATGTGTCGGAAATGAGCTTCCATCGGTAAAAACCTATCCAATAAAAGCATCCTTAGTTAATAAAGGGGAACTCCACCCATGTTATAACATTTGATTAATAATGAATAATAAATGGTTAAGGTCCTGGTTCTTTCTTTGCGGACTGTGATGTTCTCCCTGAGTTTGGGGGGTTTCTTTTCTGGGCGGTCCGGTTTTCTTCCCACAGACATGTGGTCAGGTGAACTGGAGATGCTGAAGTGCCCACCAGGTGTGAGTGTGTATGTCTGTATGTGTGTGCCCTGTGATGGACTGGCGGCCTGTCCAGGGTGTTTCCTGCTTTCGCCCCTTTGAGAGCTGGAATTCTCCCCATAGAAAAATAATTTCAACATTCAACATTCCAACATTCCATATAACACTCAGAGGACAGGTGTAGGTTCACAGATGGCTTAGATAAAATATATTCTTCTTCTTCTTATTATTATTATTATTATTATTGTTATTATTATTATAGCTTTTGTTTTATTGTTGTTATTATTATTGTGATGTTCCTATATACTTTATGTTCAGCTGTAAACAAGCTAAGCCTGCATGTTCCACAAGGGATCTGTAGTGCTGCAGTTACTAACAGTTACAGGGAAACACTGCAGCCACAGGGAGCGTAATACGATCCTCCACAGGTTCACTGTTCACATAGTGACTGAGACCTGTCCAACATGTGACACAGCCTCAGCCTCCCATTAACACGGTCCCTCATTTCTTCTGTTAAGTGTGTGAGCCCAGCTCTTCTACACTGCATCTCCTTCAATGCATCTCCTACACTGCATTTCCTATTCCGCTTCTCCTACACTGCATCTCCTACACTGCTTCTCCTCCACTGCTTCTCCTCCACTGCTTCTCCCATTCCGCTTCTCCTCCACTGCTTCTCCTACACTGCATTTCCTATTCCGCTTCTCCTACACTGCATCTCCTACACTGCTTCTCCTCCACTGCTTCTCCTCCACTGCTTCTCCTATTCCGCATCTCCTCCACTGCTTCTCCTCCACTGCTTCTCCTACACTGCTTCTCCTATTCCGCTTCTCCTACACTGCATCTCCTACACTGCTTCTCCTCCACTGCTTCTCCTCCACTACTTCTCCTACACCGATTCTCCTCCACTGCTTCTCCTTCACTGCTTCTCCTCCACTGCTTCTCTTCCACTGCTTCTCCTCCACTGCTTCTCCTCCACTGCTTCTCCTACACTGCTTCTCCTACACTGCTTCTCCTACACTGCTTCTCCTGAAGTGCTTCTCCTGCATTGCTTCTCCTCCACTGCTTCTCCTACACTGCTTCTCCTACACTGCTTCTCCTCCACTGCATCTCCTACACTGCTTCTCCTTCACTGCTTCTCCTACACTGCATCTCCTACACTGCTTCTCCCTCACTGCTTCTCCTCCACTGCTTCTCCTTCACTGTTTCTCCTACACTGCTTCTTCTTCACTGCTTCTCCTACACTGCTTCTTCTTCACTGCTTCTCCTACACTGCTTCTCCTGCACTGCATCTCATACACTGCTTCTCCTGCATTGCTTCTCCTCCACTGCTTCTCCTTCACTGTTTCTCCTACACTGCTTCTCCTTCACTGTTTCTCCTACACTGCTTCTCCTGCACTGCATCTCCTACACTGCTTCTCCTTCACTGTTTCTCCTACACTGCTTCTTCTTCACTGCATCTCCTGCACTGCTTCTTCTTCACTGCTTCTCCTACACTGCTTCTCCTCCACTGGTTTACAGTGAATACTCAGGCCTGCAGAGGAAGGCAGGTAGACCCTCAGTAGTCAGTGTAGAGTGGTTGGATTAGACAGACTTTGTCCTTCTAGTATTTTCACAGTCACAGATAAGGCCACCATGTTTTTGTTTTCAAGTAACTGCAGGATCAATCAAAAACTAGGATAGGGGTGTAAAGGGTTCGACCCTTGAACAGCATGTGACACTGACTCGCAAAAAAGTCTGTTAGAATAAAAGCTCAGAACAGAAAACTGCACAAATACTACCAATTAAAAAAGGAACAGAAATCCTCAGGTTTTGCTCATTGCCTAATATTTGCTCTCAGCGGTCCAACTTATGGCCATGACCTGCTTAAGGGTGCACTGGTGTAGTATGGGTACAGGCTGGTCACCCAAACTGTGAATGAGTAAACAGGTTCCAGAATGTCTCTGTACAGTCAGTACTGTCAACTAAGCTAAGTCACAAGAACTCACACATGTACACATTCCCCACGACCTACAGCAGCCAGACTGTTTCCTGAATGAGGTACAATACAGTGCAGCCAATCAGAGCACAGGCCATTTACATATCAGCAGCAGTAACTAAACCACCCTGGTTAACTTCCTGATATCTTGGATAATTAAACCTGTACAAATGCCCTATAGTGGACCTTGGGGAATCATTTATAGATATCAAATTAAATTCTGTAAAAAAATATATATATGACCATTTTAATTTGGTCCCAGTAACCCCTTCCAGTAACGCTGGTTCAGGAGCAACAGAAGACTGGCAAACTTGTGTAACACTAAAAACACCTGGTGGAACATCTCACAGCTAATTAGGTTAATTGGCAACAGGTGAGTAACATGATTGGGTGTAAAGACCCTCCCAGAGAGGCGGGGTCCATCAGAAGGAAAGACGGAGAGGGTTCACCATCATGGTGCAGCAGTTCAAGAACCACGGTCCTCAATGTAACCCAGCAAAGGACCTGGAGATGATTCTCATCTACACCACATACTATCATTAACAGATCCAGAGAATCCAGAGAACCTCTGTACGCATAGGACAAGAATCAGAACCAGGACAGTGGTAATGTTTGGACCCTCAGACGGCACCTCATCAAAAACAGACCCGATTGGAATCCCTGCATGGGATCACTGAACTTCCCAACACCATCATCACCATCAACACAGTTCATCACTGCTCCTCAAACAGAGGTTACAGCTCCACCGTGGGGAAGAACCCAGATATAAACAGATCCAGAAACACCAACTCTCTGGACACCAGCTCATTTAAGGTGGACTGAGGAGAAGCTTAAACTGTCCGGGGGAATTCTGCTAACTCTGGAGTACTTTTAGGAAATCATAGATCCTCCAGGCTATAGATGTGAGGAACCATCCGGCTTGTTATCAGCACCCACTGAAACATTTGGAGCTTTATTAAAGAAAAAACAGGACAAAGGAGATTCCGAACTGTGAGGAGCACATGGAATCTGATCATCAAACTTACAGCAACGACAGTCACTTATATGGAGCTGTTAACAGGAGAGCTGATCAACACAGAGCTGAACACCAACCTGTACTAATCTAGAGATCACACTTTATTCGTGATAACAGTCCAGAAAATTATATAATCATATATAACTGCATCATTGCTTCTCTGGACGTCTGTAGCAGGTTCTAACGTGGATAGTATTTTATAAGCTTGTAATGACAGTATATTGATTACTCATTTCCTGGAAGCAGCTTTTCCCACGTTATGTCTCACCAAAGCTTAAAGAGGCGATGTAACTAAAAACAGATAAAGAGAGCAAACACCAGACATACGATCGCATATAAACCTGGACACGTAACAAGGCTAAATAAAATCATTCATATTTTTGATTTTGGGAGTGATTCTGACGGATTATTCGTTTTAAACGGGACTTTTATTTTGACAGCCACTACCACGTGAGCCTGTTTCAGCTGACGGGGTCACATGACCGTGCGTCACGGCGCCCATAGCAGTGCAGCTGATGTTAAGGACGTAAACATTAAACACATTTACCCCAAAGCGGCGCGCAGAACGAAGAGAGACTGTAAGTCCGGCTTTTCTAAAGACACCTTACAGATCATTCACAGCACCTGTACAGCATTTATAGAACGCTGGCGGTTACGTGAAAGACGCTGCCGCCCACAGAGCTGCTAACTTTAGGTTAGTTCAGCTCTGCTGTCGGATTTATTTCACACTTCCGCCACGACTTCTCTGAGGGGCTCTGTGTCGTGGTTCGTGCTGTAAGGTCGTGATTTGTGAGATTTGTGGGCTGTGTGTGTGCTCAAACGTGAACCTGACCTCATGTTCGACAGTTTCGTTTTCGAATGTGCCCTTCCACCTTAAATGGTGCAGCAGTTGCGCTCTGGAAGGGCAGGCGCCCGAACATGACAGCGGCGGTATTTAAGGTGGAACGGAAAGATAGAACTGGTCACTTGGGCTTGGTGCTGTGGCAAGTCTAGAGGACAAGTGGTTGGTATCTGTGGAGGTTGAGCTGATGTTGAAGTCCTTCAGTGCAGCCTGCTATGTCAGTTAAGCTCGATAGTGATCCAAAGTGTGTCCAGCTGAGGTGAGTAGGAATCCTGTTGAGGAATATTCTGGAAGGACTGGATGTTCAACAGACTGTCTCCTCTGTCCATGGTCTTAATCTTTCACCATGCAACGTGAGATCATTAGCGTGAGACGGTTCTGTGTAGAACCCAAACCCCTTCCTAGTCAAACTTGGAACAATCAAAGAACCCCTGTTTATAAGGGTTCTATAGAGAACCATCTACAGCACAGGTTCTGCTCTCCTGTTGTCGGCATTGTAAAGAACCTAACCATGCTATAGATTCTTTAGGTGGTCATGGCCTTACATGGAGCAGTTCTCCACACCTTAACCTTCTCCTAAGTGTGTGTATGGGTTAATAGAACCGTTGCCAGGTTCATGTGCCCGGTGATATTAAAGGGCCCATAACCTGCCTTCTTTTAGATAATTGTTTTTTTTAACCTCTCCTCAGAACTAATTAGGCCTCCTCACCCTAACACACATGCACACCATAATCACACACACACACCTCACCTTAACTCGCACACCCTAACACATTTACCTGTATGGCATATAGCGGCTTAAAGGGTTAATCATGTTACAGGTGGGCCAGTGTGGTGTTAGGAGTCCTGCTCTTATAGGTGTAGCACCGCACAGTCACCCAGACCGGGATTCGAACCCCACATGGTGTGGTAGCTTAGTGACAAGTGGTGTTATCCATTGCGCCACAACAACCACGTACACCCTCCCACACACACATCAACCTAACACACACACAACACACACACCTCACCCCAACTCATGTACCCTTACTGGTCTACTCTAACCTGCACACCTTACCCTAACACACACCTCACCCTAACTCGCATAACCTCAACCTAACTCCCACACCCTAACGCACACAGCTCACCCTAACACACACACACCTCACCCTAACTTGCACACCCCCACTCTATCTCGCACAACCTGACTCACACACCCTGACGACCCCCCCCCCCATCTCGCACACCATGAACCATGACATACACACACGCTTCACTCTGACTAGAACACCCTAACACGCACACAAACAGAACTTGCGTTCTTTAAAGAAGCAGCACAGGAGGAAACCATCCTTGGGTGAGAGTGGGCGGGGCTAAGCTGCTGTAGAGTCATTGCGGTTAGCCCCAACCTGTTGTGTGACTGACTGTACAAATAGATTCAGCTCAAAGCCGTCTTTATGCAGACCTCGGAATCACACCACCAGGCTTAGCCTGGCTTGAACGTGGAGGTGGTTAGACAGCGTTAGCTAGAACAATCCCAGTTTCCCCGATTAGAAGTTCTACATCAAAGTTCGTGCTGACCACGAGCGTTTCCATGATACTGTAGAGTTTCATTCCAGGTGTTGCCGTTTCCCCCGATGCACGCAGTCTCGTTGCGTAATGTTTTGCCGCTCAGTCTGACTGAGAGGGGCCGTATCCCGGCAGGAACGTGCTGTAGTGTAGTGTCAAGCTGCTTGGTACCCACGTATGGACCACGCAGACTGGTGCGTGAAATGTTTACGTTCTAAATGAAAGCTCCTCGAAACAGAACTCGGTGTTCTGTGATATGGGCCCTTTAATGTTATTGTGTAAGGTCTGTGCGTTTCCACATCTGTACGAGCTGAACCTCAGCCCTACCTCCTCCTTCTCTCCATTCTTCCGTTTCATTTCCCCACAGATGAGGAGCGCTCATCACCTCGGGCAGTGATCCCAGCCGTCTGAGGTCTGACCGCAGAGCGAGCCGCCATGCACCCGTTCGGCCGCGAGGAGGAGAGCTCCCGGCAGGACCTCTTCGGCTTCTTCACCCAGTGTGTACAGCATGGAGAGTGGGAGCTGGCGGCGGCGTGCGTCCGGCAGCTCGGCCAGGCTGATGGGGACATCCCGCAGAACCCCAGTGACATCATCACTGCCATCGTCACACACCCTTACCCCCTCGCGTGAGTAGACCGTGTTGGGCTGTCCTGAGTTTGAAAGGCATGTCTGTCTCTCTGTCTGTCTGTCTGTCTGTCTGTCTGTTTGTCTGTTTGTCTGTTTGTCTGTCTGTCTCTCTGTCTGTCTGTCTGTCTGTAGCTGAATTGTCCTGACCTTGTGTTCACGGTTCCAGCAGTAGCACAGTGTTGGAGGAGCTAACGAGGAGAGGAGCACGCCTGGTGTTGGTTAGAAGAGTAAACAGAGGTGCCGCTGGCCGAACCGGCTGTGGTGTTCAGCTCCTCTTTGTGTGGATGTGAGTTACGTTGGTGGTGTTGTGTGTTTGCAGGTGGGAGACGCTGGGGAGCCCTCACAGACTGGCCTGGTTCTGGCTGCAGGTCCTCCAGAAACACTCAAAGGACAAAGTAAAGTACACTGTGCTCAAATGTTAGCATGATTAGCTGTTAGCATGTGTCAAAGTCTTCTCTGTGTGAGTTTGTTTTTCTTTATGTCGCCTAGTTCAGTTACTGTGTGTTTGTCTGTCTGTCTCTTTTTTTGTCTGTCTGTTTCTGTGTCTTTGTCTGTCTGTCTGTCTTTCTCTGTCACTTTCTCTCTCTGTGTTTGTCGGTCTGTCTTTTGTCTGTCTCTCTCTTTTTCTGTTTGCCTGTCTCTTTTTCTGTCTGACGCTTTTTCTCTGTGTCTGTCCTTTTGTCTGTATCTGTCTGTGTCTTTTTCTTTCCCTCTCTCTCGTTTTTCCTCTCACACACACTTTATGCTCTCTCTCTCTCTTTCTCTCTTTCTCTCACCTATATGCACACTATCTGTATCTTTCTCTCTCTCCTTCTGTTTTTCTCACACTCTGCTATCCATATCTCTCTCCTTTTCTCCTCTCACTGCCATTATCCTTGTCTGTTAATCTTACTCTCTGCCCCTCTCTCTCTCTCTCTCTCTCTCTCTCTCTCTCTCTCTCTCTCTCTGTCTCTGTCTGTGTCTCTCTCTCTCTCTCTCTCTCTCTCTGTCTCTCTCTCTCTCTCTCTGTCTCTCTCTCTCTCTGTCTCTCTCTCTCTCTCTCTCTCTCTCTCTGTCTCTCTCTCTCTCTCTCTGTCTGT
Source organism: Prochilodus magdalenae (assembly GCA_024036415.1). NCBI lineage: Eukaryota > Metazoa > Chordata > Actinopteri > Characiformes > Prochilodontidae > Prochilodus > Prochilodus magdalenae. Next base: position 466,586 of record JAMWET010000181.1, read on the forward strand.
CTCTCTCTCTCTCTCTCTCTCTCTCTCTCTCTCTCTCTCTCTCTCTCTCTCTCTCTCTCTCTCTGTCTCTCTCTCTCTCTCTCTCTGTCTCTCTCTCTGTCTCTCTCTCTCTCTGTCTCTCTGTCTCTCTCTCTCTCTCTCTCTCTCTCTCTCTCTCTCTCTCTCTCTCTCTCTCTCTCTCTCTCTCTGCAGGTGTCTGGATCAGTGAAAAGAGAGCTGGCCTTTCTGCTGCTGTTAGAGGAGCTCGGGGACGAGGTTCCTCTGTCTGTGCTGAAGGTGGGTCTCCTCCTTCTCTACTTTAAGTAGCAGCTGTTTTTCAGGTGATGGAGAAATGGGGTTTTCATCTGAAAGAGAAAAACGCTTGACCGACATAACAAAACATAACAAAAATTAAAAAGAAAAAAGAAACGAATGGAAACTGAACGAGTGTCATTTTGCCAAATGATAAAGCAGATTTAAATTTTATTAATGAAAATAAATAGCGTTTTTAAAATCTCTTTACTCGAGCCTGTTTCAGAGCTATCCTCCTAGTCAAGTCCAAAACGCCTCATTATTCTTCAGTCAGGTTCATGTATTAATTATTAATTACTTTTTTAAAAGCCAGTATATTACAGGATGGCTGATGTAATCAGTAGCGACAGCAGAGTGATGCCCCGGTAGTGACACCCAGATACATCCTTCTCTGTTCTTCCCTCAGGAGCTGCACCAGGCCTTCCTGGCCTCTGAATTTGCTGATCATAAGGACCCCCGTCCCACCGGAGCCCCACTGAGCGATGCAGCTCTGTCCTGTATCGGTTCCCTGCTGTCCCAGGGCAGGCCACGTCTGGCTCATGCTCTGCTAGGCTTCCTGAAGGGCCATGGTCTGCAAGACGTGTTCCTGCAGCAGCTCCTGAAGCGCATGGAGGTGGAGGAGAGGAGCGAGAGATGGGCAGAGGAGGTGTGCGCTATGTTGGCTCTGCTGCCCTGCGGGGCTGGTGGCTCCGGGGCATCGCTGGAGTCCCTGTGGGAGGGATTGTGGGGCGGCCGCGAGGGACCGCTGAGTGAGGAGAGAGTGCTTGGGTGCCTCCTGCGGCCACAGAGCCAAACGCTGCTCACGCTCTACTGCTCCACTGCGCTCCGGCTGCACCGGGACCGGCTGCTCCAAGAGACGCCACATACGCCAGGTGAGTGGTTTGGTGTGAGATGGTTGATTGTACTCATTTCTTTATAGTGGTGGTGATGGGAATCAGGGCTCACTGTGCCTGCAACACACACATAGCCAGTGCTCAATTTGGAAAGGATGCAGAGGGATGTCATCAAAATCCATCCCCCTTTCCATCTGCTTTCCATTAGTGTGATTAAGATCTTACAATCTCTGGGATCGGTAATCTTTCCATCCATATGTGGGATTTATGCATCACTCATGTTCATGTCAGACACAAGTTAAGATCAGGGCAGATCGTTCAGATGCAGGTGGATATGGAACTGCATACTTTCACTTTTCATTGGTTCTGCTGTGGGCTGTTCAGTACAGTGCCCTAGCAGCATGGTTGCCATGTCCACAGTTTTCCTTCCAAATTCAACTCCTGGTGAAACGCTTGTAAGCAAACCTGGAGCTTTGTAGGGCTATAGGAAGCGGATGGTCTTATTGATGTGTGCCTTACTACTATAGACACTACCATAGCATGCTGTTATCAGCAGTGGATAGAAGGCGGCACACACCAGTGATATGAAGCGAGCAGTGGTGTCCTCCATGAGTCGTCCCGTTAGTGCAGCACCATCGGCAGACGGCTGCACCACGCAGGACTACATGCACACAGACCGTTACCACGACTGTCCTTAACACCACGTCACCGTCACCAAAGACTGCAGTGGTGTCGTACCAGACTGTCATGGAGTGACTCAGAATGGCAGCGGGTCATCTTCAGTGACGAGTCCCGCTTTAGTCTTGGTGGAGACGCCCAACGAATCCGTGTGTGGAGGCACCGTGGTCAGCACCAAGATGAACGGTCTGCTGTCACACGTCCAGAAGACCTGGTGTCCCTCCACCTCCACCCCTACCGCACCATCTGCAGGAACTGTGTGGGGATGTTTAAGCTGTATGGGATGGATTATCACAGGACACCATCAGGAACCTCTACAGCTCCATACCGAGACGTCTGGCGCGTTGGGTTAGCGAACACGGCGGCCCAACGCCATACTGAGAGACAGACTTCTGTATGTGTAGCTCAATAAATATTGATCATATCAGTCTAAACTTATCATCAGTTATTGATCCTGCTCACCTTTATCTTCCTTCCCAACACACCCGCACTCCCACACCTCCTTCTGGGTGCAGATATTCTGTTGAACAATAAGTGTATGATGTATGTAGGACATATTAATAATAAAAATGATGATGCTAATAATAATAATAATAATATTATGACAGTTGGCGTAATGGAAATGTGTATTCTGTTCCTGAGGCTGCTCGTCTCCTCGATTATGTCTGCTGTGTTTGATGTTTTGGGGAAGTGAGAGGAGCTGGTGGTGTTCATTTTGTAAGTTGCACATTGTCTGCACATCACACTTCTGTTCATGTGGTCACTGCTGACTCGCCGAGACACTGAACATGTGCTCCTGAATGTGTATGCTTCTGCAGTAACTAGGGCTTAGGGCTGCCCTCCAGAAGTCGACGATTCGAATCGTCAGTCCGAGACCCTTTAAGTCGACTGACAGCAGTATGACTTTAATAATGTAAAAGACATTGTAATAATTATGAAAGGGGAATAATAAATATATATTCAGGTTCTAGCTGGGCTGTGACGCACGCTTGCTAAAAAATTAAATCCACGTGACGACATGTGCTAGCGGTTCATCACTGAAGGCAGCTGAAGCTGTGAAGCTGAGAAACACGGGAGGAGCGATGTCTCAGAGAAAGTCTGGAGTCTGAAGGAGGTTTAAGAAGAGAGTCCGAACAAATTAAACCGAATTCTGCTCGTCATTCAGTCAGACACCGAGCACTGCTGACTCTCGGGGAAGGAGCTGAATCTCGGTTTAGACATAACGGCTGTTTGCGGTGAAGGAAAAACGGACCGAAGATGTTTGTTTCATTATAATTCCATTATTTTCTATTTTTTAAAAAAAAATTACAGATATTTTTATTTATACGTCTACAGCTAAGATTATTTTTATTTAAAGTTTATAAGTACAGTCCCTTAACACGCCTGCCGATAAACAAGAGATAATTCGTTCAGCGCGGGGAATAATACCCTATAAATAATTTAAATATGGACTAATCTGGTTTTATTTATCAGTTCATTATTTATGAGAGATGAAAGACGAAGGGTCCTCCTACTGAAGAAGCTGTTAGAGGTGAAATTAAAAAGACTATAGGCTATTAGCGCTAATGTTTAGCATAAGTACGGGCTGCTGCCCGACGCTCTATCCTGTAAATAAAACAGGCTCCAATTTAGATCGATCATCATAGGCCCCGCCTCTTTTAGTTCAGAAATATGTTTCTGTGACTCTAGGGTTAGGGTTAGATCTGAAACGTATGCAAATTGATTTACTGATTACTAGATAATGTACATGGAGAAAAAACATGGATGAATAGTCGAATCGTCAGCCTGGACGGGCGCATCCGATTGAATCCGCTGAGTCGGGTACAGCCCAAATTATTATTATTATTATTATTATTATTATTATTATGTTATATATTGCACTATATAAAATCATCACTTCTGAGCTGCTGATGTGAGAGAATTAATTAATTAATTAATTAATTTATCTGAATCATGTGAAAGCCTTTTTTAATCACCCACTGAAGCCCATTAGGAATGTCTGGGGTTTGGCCAGGATGCTTATAGGACATGATCAATAAACCGTAGTGATGATGTTCATAATATATATATATATATATATATATATCACGGCGCCCTTTATGGTTCTGCCTGCGTCTCAGTTACTGAGCTACTTGGATGTAGAAATGGTGAAGGTTGGTGGAGTAGCCCTTCAGAGTGATGGCCCTGCCCTGATGCTGATCTAACCACATGTGTTTGTTTGCATGTGATTCCTTCAAGCCAACTTGCCTGAAGCGGAGAGGGTCATGCTCAGCCTGTGCTGCCATAGCGACCGGCCGGCAGTTTGGAAAGCCGTGTACTTTGAGTGTCTGAGCAGTGGAAAGCACTTTCTGGAGCAGGTGCTGGTAAGTGCGGTTTCAGTGTCTCTCTGTGTATAAGCCGGCACCCCTTACATCAGCTCCCCGGTTTCACTTCTCCTCCTAACGGGCCCTCTTCCACTTCCCTTCGGGGGAATCCCCACAGGCTCAGCGCCGGGACCATATCGTAGTTTTCATTGTCTTTGTTTTAAATGATTTTATTGGTTTTCAGTTTGTAAACAAACATAAACACAGACCACAACACCCCCCATCCCATAATATGTCTTTAAACTTATTATGTTAATTAATTTAAAGGAGCAGTGTGTAATTCCAGGATCAGATAACACACCCTGACGGAAATCTGAACTTTTGACCTTCAGTGTGTATATAAACTGATGAAGACTTTGTAAGGGTGTGGTTATGATGTTGGAGTAAGTAATGATGCTCAGGTATGGATATTGACTGTTGTTATGCTGATCACCTTTACCTGCCTGTTTTGATTTAAGATCCTGTTCTGTTTCTAGGTCACTGGGCTTGGCCTCATCAAGAGGGAGGAGTTTTCTAAGCTGGAGGCGTTACTGAAGGCGGAGTTTCAGCCACTGGCCCGCCTTTTGCTCTTGCTGGGATGGAAGCACTGTCAGAGTCCTGACTCCGCCAAGACGCTGCTAAGCATTCTGCACACACAGCAGGTCAGAACACACCAGTTCTAACACCAGACCAGTTCTAACACCAGACCAGTTCTAACACCAGACCAGTTCTAAGACCAGTTGTAAGACAAAGCCAAAACAGAAACCTTCATGTAATGCAGCTCTCTGTCTCTCTCTCTCTGTCTCTGTCTCTGTCTCTGTCTCTCTGTCTCTCTCTCTCTCTCTCTGTCTCTGTCTCTCTGTCTCTCTGTCTCTCTCTCTCTCTGTCTCTGTCTCTGTCTCTGTCTCTGTCTCTGTCTCTGTCTCTCTGTCTCTGTCTCTGTCTCTGTCTCTCTGTCTCTCTCTCTGTCTCTCTCTCTCTCTCTCTCTCTCTCTCTCTCTCTCTCTCGATCCCCCCCTGTATCCCCCCTCTGTCTGTCTCTCTCTGTCTCTGTCTCTGTCTCTGTCTCTCTCTCTCTCTCTCTCTCTCTCTGTCTCTCTATCCCCCCCCTCTCTCTCTCTATCCCTCCCCCCCTCTGTCGCTGTATCCCCCCTCTCTCTTTATCCCCCCCCCCCCCTCTCTCTCTCTCTCTCTCTCTCTCTCTCTCTCTCTCTCTCTCTCTCTCTCTCTCTCTCTCTCTCTCTCTCTCTCTCTGTCTCTGTCTGTATGCAGGCCCAGGCGAATGATACGGTGCTTAGCGAGTTTGCTAATATTCTCTCTTCTCAGTTGGGGGTTCTGGAGTGGTGTGTCCAAAACAACCCGTAAGTACGGCTCATAGACACCCTGTAGGTCCGCAGTGCTGTTCCTGTACCCGTTTAGTTATTCTTCTTACTGTGTTTTTAAAAATGAATGCTGATTTCTGTTCATTTGGAAACCGCAGGTTTAAACATGCAGTGCCTTAGAACAACAACCAGGGCTGGTCGTAGCGGGCCGCAGGGCTGGTTGTGGCCCAGTTCATTTTGTATTTGAATGGTAGTTCAAACAGATCAGCAGTAAATATTTAAGGATCAGGTGTTTTAATACTAAAGATATAAAAGCAGTTGTAAAACGTATTTAAGTATGCAAGTTATTTTTTTGCCTCATGTCTATTAGATAATTAGTTTGAGCCATCGTGTATAGAAATACTTCAGTTGTGTATCTCTGTGAACAGAGGGATATCCCACGAGGCCTTGCTGTCTCAGTTGCACACACTGGATCACCACTCTGCTCTCTACGTGCTGCACTCTCTCACTCCTTTGGCCAAGTATGAAGAGCGGAGAGTGTTGGAGCTGCTGCGAGCTGCAGGTATGATGCGTGTTTCATGTTCTGGATTCGCTTTCACGTTAAAGCACCAGTTCCGCCAAAACCCTTTCAAGTACAGGCTGAGGGGCTAGACGTAACTGGCTGAGGGGCTAGACGTAACTGGCTGAGGGGCTAGACGTAACTGGCTGAGGGGCTAGACGTAACGAGCTGAGGGGCTAGACGTAACGGGCTGAGGGGCTAGACGTAAATGTCTGAGGGGCTAGACGTAACTGTCTGAGGGGCTAGACGTAACTGTCTGAGGGGCTAGACGTAACTGTCTGAGGGGCTAGACGTAACTGGCTGAGGGGCTAGACGTAACTGGCTGAGGGGCTAGACGTAACTGGCTGAGGGGCTGGACGTAACTGGCTGAGGGGCTGGACGTAACTGGCTGAGGGGCTAGACGTAACGGGCTGAGGGGCTAGACGTAACGGGCTGAGGGGCTAGACGTAACTGTCTGAGGGGCTAGACGTAACTGTCTGAGGGGCTAGACGTAACTGTCTGAGGGGCTGGACGTAACGGGCTGAGGGGCTAGACGTAACGGGCTGAGGGGCTAGACGTAACGGGCTGAGGGGCTAGACGTAACTGTCTGAGGGGCTAGACGTAACTGGCTGAGGGGCTAGACGTAACTGCCTGAGGGGCTAGGTGTAGCTGCCTGAGGGGCTAGGTCTGGAGTGTAACAGATATTACTACCCCACATCCCTACAGCCTGTGACGCTTGAACTCCTACTGTTTTGCAGGAGACCCTTCACTGGGGGACATGCAGAACAGCTCTGTCCAGCGGAACGTCACCCTCTTCAGAGGTTTCTGTGCCATGAAGTACGCCGTCTATGCCGTGTGTGTGAACGCACACTCGCACGCCGGCTGCTCAGACTGCGGTTTTCTGAACGCCCAGCAGAAGGAACAAGCTCAGGAGGACCAGACAGCTGGAGGTGTGTGCTGAAGGGGGTTTTCATGGACGTGTATTTAATGTATGTGTTGATATGGGCTCACCTGCAGGACCTGTTAAAGCGATAGTTTACCTGAAAGTCCAGTTTATACAGTTTCTAAGTCGATTAGCCGAGACGAGGCTAACGAGGCCAGTCGTCACGTTTTCCTGGTTTGAGTGAAGGGTTTATCACTGGCTCTACCTGAATTGTGGATTGATCATGGATGGGCTCGTCTCTGTACCTGACTGACCCAACACCACCATTACAGACATCCAGTGAGCAGTGGTGTCCTCCATGAGTCATCCTGTTAGTGCAGCACCATCGGCAGACGGCTGCACCACGCAGGACTACATGCACACAGGCCGTTACCACGACTGTCCTTAACACCACGTCACCGTCACCAAAGACTGCAGTGGTGTCGTACCAGACTGGCATGGAGTGACTCAGAATGGCAGCGGGTCATCTTCAGTGACGAGTCCCGCTTTAGTCTTGGTGGAGACGCCCAACGAATCCGTGTGTGGAGGCACCGTGGTCAGCACCAAGATGGACGGTTTGTTGTCACACGTCCAGAAGGCCTGGTGTCCCTCCACCTCCACCCCTACCGCACCATCTGCAGGAACTGTGTGAGGATGTTTAAGCTGCATGGGATGGATTATCACAGGGCCGAGACGTCTGGCGGCCCAACGCCATACTGAGAGACAGACTTCTGTATGTGTAGCTCAATAAATATTGATCATATCAGTCTAAATTTATCATCAGTTATTGATCCTGGTCACCTTTATCTTCCTTCCCAACACACCTGCACTCTCACACCTCCTTCTGGGAGCAGCTGGTCTTTTCTTTTTAAGGATAGTTGCCTGCTTAAATGATTGTATGAGGTTGGAGAGTGGTCTTGTAAAAATAAGGTGACAGTTTACGTTACTGACTTCCTTCACTCCCTCTTCTCTTTCCAGGACACTCCTCAATGTTCCAGCACTATCTTTCAGAGTGCCAGCTCTACCTGGAGGCAGTTCCTGCCATGTTCCGTTTGGAGCTCCTGGAGAACATCTTTTCTCTTCTCTTTTTGTCCAACACCGACTTCTACCATCACGCGGAGGCATGGGTTGGCAGCACAGAGACACAAAGCAATGGCGCTGCAGGTGAAGAGCAGACCACCAGCAATGACAAGCTCGCGGACGACTTTTCTGCAAATGCGGAAACGGAGGACAGCTCAGCAGGGCTGAAGGACCAGGGGCAGAGTCCTGAGGAGCCGGAAACGAAGAAAAGCTGCCGGGACACATTCCCCGAGCTGAGCCACCTCATTTCAGGCTGCCGGGGCTTCCTGCTGGACACTTGTGGGATGGAGGGCATCCTGCGGCTCCTTAGGGAGGGGCTGGAGGGTGTGTGTGCGGTTGGCCAGGTGGACGGCAGAGTGCTGGGCACCGACGCGGAGCTGGCCGAGAGCCTAGGCTGCTCGGTTACAGTGGACACGTTCAGTGCCCGCTTACAGAGGCTGTCCAAACGAACAGCCGAAGCGAGTTGGAGGCTGCAGATCATCACCAGCAACCAGGGCAATGGGACGGGTGAGTTTCACTCATCACATGACTTTTACATTTTGGGAATTAATGGGCCTATAATGGAAAACTGATTTTCCCAGCTTGATGTGGCATAAAAATATTCAGTGCCAAGGGTTTAAACAGTGCAGTGCACAATTCCGAGGAGAATTCCCTGTAGACTGGGATTTAACCACCGCTGGTAGACCCGTATGACCGTACGCTTCCACACACTTGTAGATTCAACGACTCAGGCATATGGCACTTTAGATTACTCTTAGGATTTCAGTTTTTTCTTTATGTAAAGAACCAAAATCCCGAGCATGGTTGTGTGAACCGGTTCTCACGAGTGGTTGCCGACAGGCTGCTCCAAAGCTACATAGCGCTATAGCAGGCGTTCCTGGCCTGGAGTGGGAATGGCAGAGATGTCGTCGTCCCTATTACGAGTCCCATCAGAATGACTCGGAAGCTGGTTTTATGTTTCTTCTGTTTTATGTCCTTCTTGAAGTTTGTAATCCATTTGTTTGGGTTTGTGCTTGTAGGCGTACCGGCTCTGCCCTCCCCGAGAGTGAGTTCGGCTCTGTTGCTCAGGCGCAGCAGCAGCAGTGGCGGTGGTGGTGGTGGTGGCGCCGGCAGCGGCAGCAGTGGGGTTTCTGGTATTAGGAGGAAGAAACGAAGCCATCGGCACCGCTCTGAACGTCACATCTCTTCCGAACGACAGAACGGAGAAGTCAGCGCCAGCACTTCAGGTGAGGGTGATGGGGCTGCATGATGAATGATACCGTACTCGGTGTTGCAGTATGCATCTCCAGAGTCGAGTGATCCTGGTGAATAGTCATTGATCATAGTCATCGTGATCTAGCAGCCCTGGTTTGGCCTCAGGCACTCACAGGAGTACACAGACTGGGTGACGTACTCTGCACGCCCAAATCACCACAGCTGGGCACCATTACAGTTATTAGGCTGTTAATATACGGGGACTAGCAGGTAAAGGTGGCAGTTATGCCCGATTGCTAGCTGCAGGTGTTGAGTTTAGGTTGAGGAAGGTCTGACTGTGTGTGTGTGTGCGTGTGCGTGTGCGTGTGCAGATGGCGGCAGTGCTGCGGCGGTATCTATGGAGCAGGAGGCGTGTGGATGCGGAAGCCCTCACAGCTGGCTGGTCCCCGCCATGCTCTCCCCTCCCGAGTCTCTTCTCATCTCCTGCATCCGGAAGGGCAACTACGTTGAGGCCCACCAGGTGAGGAACCTTTCTTTAACTCTTGAGCTTATCACTTCCATTCCTCTCAGGAGACTCGCTCTCTGTCCCTCAAAGAGACACGCCTCCGAAGTTCAGTCTTAGAAGTTGGTTTAGCTTTTTCTGCTTCTCACCATCCAAATAATCCCAAACACACTGAGAGATGACAGTGGTTAGTCCACTGTTAGTCCACAGGCTTCCTTATTTGACAAGTACACTCATCATCAAAGGAACAGCTGCACCCAGAAGGAGGTGTGGGGTTCGTTGGGCGTCTCCACCAAGAGTAAAGCGGGACTCGTCACTGAAGATGACCCGCTGCCATTCTGAGCCACTCCATGACAGTCTGGTACGACACCACTGCAGTCTTTGGTGACGGTGACGTGGTGTTAAGGACAGTCGTGGTAACGGTCTGTGTGCATGTAGTCCTGCGTGGTGCAGCCGTCTGCCGATGGTGCTGCACTAACAGGATGACCCATGGAGGACACCACTGCTCGCTGGAGGTCTGTAATGGTGGTGTTGGGTCAGTCAGGTACAGAGATAAGACCCGTCCTTGGTTACGCCACATGTGCGGTCGAGCGTGGAACTTGAATCATTAGCCTGTCTCACCATGTCACACCTACACACCAAGTTTCCTTCCTGTGGGTTGACACCTTCTGGCTTCACTCTGATAAGTGTGTGTTTTGATCTCAGCAGTGTGCTTGAGGTTGATCCCAAAGAACAGCTGCAGTCATTTGCACTGAAAGTGAAGAATATATATGTACATTTTATTGGACAATTTATTTATTATTATTATTATTATTATATTTATGAGATAAATTTACTAATATGTATCTATGTCCCTGTGACCTGACAAGGTGCGATATGAACATGTGTGTTGTGTAGGTGATGCTGATGTTTGGTCTGGAGAATGCTCCGTGTTCCGGGGAGCTTTTCTTCATGGAGCGTTACCGAGAGGTTCTAGCTGAGCTGGCCCAAGTGGAGCAGAAGATCGAGAGTCAGTCGCTGTCTTCGTCGTCATCATCCTTGGAGGCCCTGGTGTCAGTGGGGGCCACGGCACCTGGACGGAGCCGATTAGGCAGCAGCAACAGATCCACCCTGCAGAGCATCGGCAACGCGGCTGCAGCAGGTACGCGCGAGACAGCACACCGGTACCAGCACCTAGGCATTACTCATACACCTTATAGAGAAATGCATATGAGCTCACGATCAAGTGCTTCTCCTCTCACGCTTGTGCAGGCATGGCGTTTTACTCCATCTCTGATGTGGCTGACCGTTTGCTCAGCACGGCCGCTCGGCCGCTGCCCTGTCTTGAGGAGAGTTACTGGGTCTCCCGTCCTCTCTTGGACTCCTCTGATCATCTTCGCCCCCTGCTGGAGGAGCTGAGTCCCACAGGCATGGCTGCCTTCGACCTGGCCTGCTGCCAGTGCCAGCTGTGGAAAAGCTCACGGCAGCTGCTGGAAACGGCCGAGCGGAGACTGCATGCCTCACTCGAGAGCAGAGGTGTGTGTCTTTCAGAGCAAATTCCAAGAGCTGAATAAACCTGGAGGGTTTGGCTTATTAGGCGGCACATGCACTCCTAAACATCAGGAGGGCGAGTGTGCTCGCATACTCTCCCCGAGTATATGCGGGTGTTCCACTTCATGGATGGGCTAAATGCGGAAGACAAATCTCTCTGTGTGCTAGCACAAATGTAAAATGGTTCTCAGTTCTAATGAACTTTTCGTTCTGCTGGAGTGTGAAGTGTAAACACATACAGTTATGAGCTCCTGCTGGTGTGGGTTCATGTCAGTTTGTGCTCTGTATATACAAAATCACCTCCGCTGGTGGAAAAGCAGATACGTTGATGATGTATAAATAGACAGACATTAACCCTGTTTAAATTTGTCAGATGAATGTATCTATAACTGTATCAGACTAGTAATAGATCAGTAATGAAACGCTATGGTGACGCTGTCATACTACCGAGCCCTTTTTCACTGCCAGGTGTGAGACTGGATCCAAAGCATCCTCACTGCGAAGGAATCCGGGGCTTCCCTTCCGTTCTGCAGCAGATCGGCAAAATCCTCAACAGAACCTCCCTCGGAAAAGGCCATCCGAAATCAGGTAGACAAGCCCTCTTTCACAGACAGCGCACACAAATACAGAAATACTAGTAAGAGCATGAAGCTGGTTTTCAGTGTTATGATTGATTATAGTCAACCTGAATAATATTCTATACAGTCCTCAGACTATTTACTAATGTTTAGTAATACTACACTACTGAGCCGAAGCTTTAGGTACACATAGCATAATATCAACAATAACAGCCAGAATAAATGCTAATAAACAGAATTCATTATTTTCATGAATTCCTCATTTTAAGTAGTTGGTATCTGGTGAGCTAGTTGGATGAACACTGTTAGGTCCGGGTTTCTCTTGGATGCCTCAGGCAGGGACTTTGATTTGTTCATTACCATCATTAGCATACTTGATTCTACGCAGCGATGTAGCGATTAGCCAACGGAGGTATTGGATAATAACCACAGTTCATACTGGGCTGGCACAAGGCCAGGTTTACAAATGGTTGAACAAAAACATAATAATGTTCTTCTGCATGTTGTTGTTGTTGTTGTTATTATTATTGTTATTATTATTATTATTATTATTATTATTATTATTATGATCAAATATAAAGCATGTATGTATAACCTATCATTGTTTATTATTATTACATTACATTATCAAATGTAGTGCATATAAGTGTAACCAATTATTATTATTATTATTATTATTATTATTATTATTATTATTATTATTTCTGTTTGTATTTGTTTTAACACATAAATAAGTTATTATTAATACATTTTTTTTTTTTGTTTTTTTATATACTGAGCATATATACACAAGCATATATACACTTCAGATGTCTAAAGCTCTAACAGGAAGGATTTAAATCATGGTGTTTAACAACCCTGGTGTTAACATACTCTGCCCCCCCCGCCCCTGTCTCACTAGACTGTAATGGAGAGGATGGTGTGGTTCTGACCCCATTCGGCTGCAGTGCTCAGGAGGTTCTGCTGTCTTGTTACCCGTCTCTAACGGAGGAGGGCATTGCTGCCCAGCTCACGCTCAGCCAGCGCCTAGAGGTCACCCTTCAGACTCTGACCTCCACCACGGAAATGGCTGGTAAGACATCAGTGCAGGACGCTGCCTCCCTCTCTGTGCTTTACAGTTTTAGTTTGTGCTAAACCATTTATAAACAGATCACGATAGAATCCAGCCATTGTCCAGTCATAGATTTACACCTGTGATTGTTTATTTTGGCAGAGTATGTTCTTAGGGGGTCACATTTTGTTTGTTTGGGGGGCCCTGGTCACATGACCTGTTTTTGTTGTTGATTTTTAAGTGAGTGTTTCTCAGCCCTGAGAAGAAGCCCTGGAGGCACCTGGCACTGCACAGTGTAGTCCGTTCCTGCTCCTGACACACCTGATTCAGCTCATCACCTCATTACCAACCTTTCAGAGTTCCAGGGGGAGTTAAAACAGGGAACCCACTCAGATGTTCAGGGCAGGGTGCCTCCAGGACCAGGGCAGAGGAACACAAATAGGTGCACCTAGAAGGAGTCAACAGACAGGAGTGAAACTTGGTGGGTAGGTCTGATCTGGTGAGACATGCTACTGATTCCAGTTTCACGCTCAGTGTCGCGCATGTGACGTAAGCAAGGACGGGATTATCACTGTACCTGACTGTTCGTGCCGGCACCATTGGCAGACGGCTGCACCACTCAGGACTACATGCACACAGACCGTTAGGACGACTGCCCTTGGCATGATGACTGCCATGGAGTGACTCAGAATGGCAGCGGGTCATCTTCAGTGACGAGTCCCGCTTTAGTCTTGGTGGAGACGCCCAATGAATCCGTGTGTGGAGGCACCGTGGTCAGCACCAAGATGAACGGTTTGTGGTCACACGTCCAGAAGACCTGGTGTCCCTCCAGCTCCACCCCTACCGCACCATCTGCAGGAACACCATTAGGATTATCACAGGACACCATTAGGAACCTCTACAGCTCCATACCGAGACGTCTGGCGTGTTGGGTTAGCGAACACGGCGGCCCGACGCCATACTGAGAGACAGACTTCTGTATGTGTAGCTCAATAAATATTGATCATATCAGTCTAAATTTATCACCTGGTCACCTTTATCTTCCTTCCCAACACACCTGCACTCCCACACCTCCCTCTGGGAGCAGCTGTTCCTCTGATGAGGAGTCAGAAGATGTTTATCTTCTTTTAGATGTTTAGCAAATACGTGAAAATTGTGCACCTACATTGAGCACTGCTGTTCGGTTCCCTGTGTCTGTGTTGTGTGTGTGTGTGTGTGTGTGTGTGTGTGTGTGTGTGTGTGTGTGTGTGTGTGTGTGTGTCTGTCTGTGTTGTGTGTGTGTGTGTGTGTGTGTGTGTGTGTGTCTGTGTTGTGTGTGTGTGTGTGTGTGTGTGTGTGCTGTAGGTGAGAATCAGTCATGTAGCTGTGTGCTGGCGTCTCTGCTGGAGCAGACAGGGCTGAGGCCGTCAGAGCTGGACTCCCACCCTGTACGCTCAGCCATGAAACAGCTGCTGCGCTCAATGGACCAGCTTTGCCCGATCGAACCGGACACCGCCACCTGCAGGCCGGACTACATGCGCAGCTTCCTGGACTACATCAACATGCTGGCGTCCGTGCTGGTCCGCAGCCTGGGCTCTGAAGGTAAGCGAGGAGGAGTTATGAGCAGACCAGGTATCCTTCTGTTACAGATGTGCTGGTCCAGAACAGTGAAGATCGTGGTCAGACTATCTTTCCTAGGCAGTCCAAGGCCAATCAGCGCCCTTTCAGCCTCATTCACGGTTCTATGGCTACTGATCAGCCAGGGTATAATCACGATTGGGACGTGCCTGAAGAGCTGTCTTATTCTATATGTGAGATGCGCCTACACACCGCTAACCCAGCCTGCTTATTTCATCACACAGTTTTCTCCGTCTCCTGCTTCACAAACGGATCAGACATTTCTCCTCATCTGTCCCTAAAAACACTGAACACCTCTCATGTTAATTATCACCAAGTGCTGTCGCCTCAAAGCAGGAAGGGCTTGGGTTTGATTCCCAGCTGGCACCTCCCGGAGCCTGTCTGTGTGCACGTTCTCGCTGCGTCCATGTGGGTTACCTCGGAGTGCTCTGGTTTTCTCCCACAGTCCAAAGACACGCAGTCAGGAGCCTGGGAGATGCTACCCCCAGGTGTGAGAGTACGCTTCCACATAGCATAGAACAGTGTGAAGCTCCATGGTGGGCAAACTCGAGGGTTTATCGGCAACTCCAAATGACCCCGTGTCTGCCCCAAATCTTTGACTGTGATTGGTTAATACTTTATCCATACTGTGAATCAATACAGGAGCAGGAAACATGGCATCGCGATCTTCAGCGTTTCTGATGTTTGCCTAACCCCTAGTAGTGAAGCGACGTTTTGGTTGATCTAACTTGAAACTCGGACCCTCAGGGAGATTAACCGGCTGTGTCTGTGCAGATCAGAGTTTGGAGGTGAAGCTGGGAAACCCTCTTCTCGTCCTGCTGCAGTCCCCCACCCAGCTGCTCTCACACCTGCTCTTCGAGAGACAGGTACCACCTGACAGGTACGTCAGACGGACTGGTTTTACCGTGTTCACTTCTCCGTGGCAGGACAGGTGCATGGGTTTGTGTATAGGGGTGTTCAGTTTACATCTGTTTTGTTTACTTGCCTACAAAGACATTGCATAGAACTAATAAATGATTGGCTATTATAGACAAATAAAAACTCTATTTAAAAAATATTAATTAATATATTATTATTAATTTTAAAAAAATAAGATATTTACTGGTTTTCTTAATTAACTTAGTTAATGTAATGGTCCTTTTGTCTGCGTGTGTCAACAGAGTGTTGTCCCTGCTGCACCAGGAAGGCCTGCATGTGAGCGTCCAGCAGGTGATAGTACAGCGCTGCTGTGAACCCCTCCCTCTCTGGGACCCTCGTGCCCCGAAGAACACTGGGGTCACTGGAGGAGCCTTTTGTCCAGCCAGCGTCTCCTCTCTGATCCAGCAGCATGCACAGGAACGTGCACCGACCCTCCTTGACCTCTCTCCCCTGTCTGACCTCTCCGACCCGGGCCTGTCCTCTGAGCCCAGCTCTGAATCCGACGTTTCAGTGGAAGCACACCCTTCTGTCTCCCCTCCTTCCCCATCCTCATCTTCATCCTCGGCCTTCCTCCTCACGCCGTCGGCTCTGTCCTTTCTCAAGTCTCGCTCTCTGCTCGTGGCCACCTTGGCATGCCTCAGCGCTAGCCGGAGCACAGAGGTAACTCGGGCCGGTCACTCTTCAGGATGGCCTGGCCTGCCCTCGTACTTTCGGAGTGGAGGACGCAAAGAGGCGCCGCTGGACTTGGAGCAGATCTCCAAAGAAGCTGAGGCGCTGTTGCGGGAGTTCCCCGTTCTCAGGGCCTTTCTGCGGGATGCGGCTCAGCCTGTGCTCGGCTCGCCGGAAGGCTCGGATGGGCTGGGGCCAGCTCTGTGCGGGAAAGCCACAGTGGGGATGCTGCTTTGTGGGCCGCAGGGGGGAACAGGGCAGGCTCTAGTGGCTGAAGCTTTCCAGCAAGCTCTGAACGGAGGAGAACTGGACAGAGCCCTCACCCTGTTGGAGCTGTGTGCTCAGAGCAGCCAGCAGGACCCACTGAAGGACAGACTGCTCGCATGCACTGCTCTGGAGGGTAAGGGCTACATCGCACCCTGAGTTGCCAGCTGATCAGATAACCCTAAGTAGTCTCTCTGTATTCTGTATACAGTGTTCTGTATGTGGTGGTCCATTGTAGGGTCTGGTGGTTCGGGGTCTGTTAGCGTTCCTGTTGTAAAATGTTGATCTGAGAAATGCAGTCATGCATGTGAAAGACGTTTTCGTGTGTGTGCAGGGAACCATGGAATAGAGCAGTTGTTTCGAGTGAAGGACTGGCAGCTTCGTGGCCATGTGACGCTGCAGGGTTTGGAGCGCTGGCCTCTGCACAGCTGCCTGGAGCTGCTCCAATACTGCCTCAGTGACTCCAGTCCAGATGAGCCACTAACACAGGAGCTCCGCCAGAAGAAGCAGGAGCTCGACATGTACCACAAGGTCAGCCTTCCCTGTGTGTTCATAGGCATGCAGCCAGAGGGCAACACTTAGCCGAGCACGAGTTACATATTAAACAATCACCAAACATCCTGTCTGTCTGTCTGTCTGTCAATTTGTCTGTCCATCTGTCTGTCTGTCCATTTGTCTGTCTGTCCATCTGTCTGTCCGTCTGTCCGTCCATCTGTCTGTCTGTCTGTCAATTTGTCTGTCCATCTGTCTGTCCATCTGTCTGTCCATCTGTCCGTCTGTCCGTCTGTCCGTCTGTCTGTCTGTCTGTCTGTCTGTCAATTTGTCTGTCCATCTGTCTGTCCATCTGTCTGTCTGTCTGTCCGTCTGTCTGTCTGTCAATTTGTCAGTCTGTCTGTCTGTCAATTTGTCAGTCTGTCTGTCCATCTGTCTGTCCATCTGTCTGTCCGTCTGTCTGTCTGTCTGTCAATTTGTCTGTCCATCTGTCTGTCTGTCTGTCTGTCAATTTGTCTGTCCATCTGTCTGTCTGTCAATCTGTTCATCCCTGTGTTCATAGGCATGCAGCCAGAGGGCAACACTTAGCCGAGCACGAGTTACATATTAAACAATCTCCATACATCCTGTCTGTCTGTCTGTCCATCTGTCTGTCTGTCCATTTGTCTGTCTGTCCATCTGTCTGTCCGTCTGTCTGTCTGTCAATTTGTCTGTCTGTCTGTCAATTTGTCTGTCCATCTGTCTGTCTATCTGTCTGTCTGTCTGTCTGTCTGTCAATTTGTCCGTCCGTCCGTCTGTCAATCTGTCTGTCTGTCAATTTGTCTGTCCATCTGTCTGTCTGTCCGTCTGTCAATTTGTCCGTCCGTCTGTCAATCTGTCTGTCTGTCAATTTGTCTGTCTGTCTGTCTGTCTGTCAATTTGTCTGTCCATCTGTCTGTCTGTCTGTCTGTCTGTCAATTTGTCTGTTCATCTGTCCGTCCGTCTGTCCGTCTGTCAATCTGTCTGTCTGTCAATTTGTCTGTTCATCCGTCCGTCTCTCTGTCTGTCTCTTATATTATGCCTCATATCTTATTGCCTGTTGTGCGCTTTGTAGATGCTGAACCTGCAGCCGCCGCTGGAATGGCGGACGTGGCAGGAGTTAAAGGAAGAGTCCAGCAAAAACCCTGAGTCCATGCTGTCCCTCCTTCTGCAGACGCAGGTCTCTGTCTCAGTATACTTTTTTTTTTTTTTTGGATTGTTCTACCTTTCACTTCAGCTAATTAATGCTATAATGGACCAACCTATTAATTATAATCCAGCTATTTGACTAATAGAGTAATGATGCTTTCTGTTATACCATCCCAGTCATATCACTGCCATCAAAGACTCCATCTGTTCAAAAAGCATTTGTTCTGTGGTGGTGAAATAAAGCCCTGGTGCCCTGTTGCCCTGTACACTCCCTGTGTTGTACTGTAGCCTCCCAGAAAGGCTGCACGCGTCATCATGAGCTTCAGGAAGTCAGGTTTACCAGGTTGTCCCTCCATGTTGTAGATGACTGTGCTGTTGAGGCGTGTTATTGAACATGACCCTCCAAAGTGATGTCCTAAAGGTAGAACCTGCTTTGTGTGTTTGTGCTCTCAGGAGTTTGAGCTGTGTGCTGAGTGGGTCCAGCTGTATCCTGTCTCAGAGCAGTCCAAACTGCAGCTCCAGACTGAACATCTGCTTTATCTGCTGGAGAAGGGCCGCACAGAGGAGGCCTTCCAGGTAGGAGCGCGTGTGTCCTGACGCCAGTACACACTCTCTGGATCTGCACTGTGGACCCTGCAGCCCCAGTTACACCAAGGACTATCTAGAACATGACATCCCTGTGAATATTAACTCAGCTGTTAGCATTAGCCAGCTGTTAGCATTAGCCAGTGCTAAACACTGAGAGTCGTTCAGAACATTACATCACCATTCATTCGTTACCTGATGTTAGCTGGTGCTATACACTAGTAACTGTATAATATTACATCTTGTTAGCATTAGCATTCGCTGGTGCTAAACAATGAGAACTTTTTAGAACGTCACATGTCTGTTTATATCAGACGATAGCGTTGGCTAGTACGAAACAGCAAAACTATCAAGAACGTTACATCCCAGTGCTAACTAGCAGGAGTTTTTTAGAACGTTACATCTCGGTTAATAAAGTACCTCAGCTGTTCGTCCCAAACACCAAGAACTATCTAGAATGATATGTCTTTGTTAATATGACCTCAGCTGTTAGCATTAGCTTGTTCTAAACACCAAGAACTATCTAGAACATGACACCTCTGTTATTTATTACTTTAACTGTTCACATTAACTAGTGCTAAACAGCCAGAACTATCTAGAACGCTGCACCTCTGTAGGGTTAGCAAGTGTTAAACAGCCAGAACTATCTAGAATATTATATTTCTGTTATTATTTTAACTCAGCTAAATTTCCCTGCAGTTTTCCACAGGCACTTGATGTTGCTCCCTCTTTTGGGACAAGTTTTGCTGCCGGTGCTGTTTGTTCTGGTCCAGGCTGGAAAAATATTCGGGACTGAAATCGGCTTCTTATTCAGCAGCTTTTCATTTTGATCTTCTTGTTCCACCTTTAAATGGTTAAGCGGTTAACAGTAGTTGCCTGAGGTGCAGGTTTTTGTGACTTTGCCTGGCCTCCTGGGAGAGGAAGGGTCGTATCCTCCGGATGCAGTAGGGGAGGAGGCTGCATGACCGAGTCAGGTTCACTATATGAGTCGAGAACGATAACTGGCCATCCAGAATCACTCCAAGGCTTCCGGTATCCTCAGTCGGGGCGATCAGGGAGTTCCTGAATGAGATGGTGAGGTCACAGTGAGGACCTGTAGTGCAGGGGATGAACAGCAGCTCCGTACTTCTGGGATTGATCTTAAGGTGGTGAGCTGTCATCCATGAACTGATGTCGGTCAGGCATGCTGAGATGCGGGTGCAGACCTGTGTATCAGATGATGGGAAGGAAAGCATGAGTTCAGCATCATCAGCATAGCAGTGATAAGAAAAGCCATGAGAGGTGATCCAAGAGAAAGAGTGTAAAGGGAAAGAGAAGAGGACCCAACACTGAGCCTTGTAGGACACCGGTGGAGAGCCTGCGCTGAGCAGACTCATGTGGGGGTGGTATTATTCTAATGAGCCCACACTTGATATTGAAAGAGGAGCCAAATCTGAACGGCTTGCTGAATGCCAGGTTTTCTGATTGCTTATAAGGACTGAAATCAGCCTGGACTGCATGAACAAGACAGACTACAGTACAGTCAATCAGAGCAGAGCTCATTTACATATGAGTCTTAAAGGCAGAGTAACCAAATCAGCAATAATACAACAATAATACAACATCAACAGTAATAGTGACCATAATATCTGACGAGTGACATGACTGCTCATCTGTGGTGCTATTTTCTCTCTCTCTCTCTCTCTCTCTCTCTCTCTCTCTCTCTCTCTCTCTCTCTCTCTCTCTCTCTCTCTCTCTCTCTCTCCTGCGGCAGCTCCTGGAAAGCCTTCCTGAATTGGTGGCACTTGAGGTCAGCGAGTGCACTCTGGATCGAAGGCCCGGATTGGCTGCCTGCCACTTCCTGTCTGATTACCTCACGCTGCACTTTCAGAGTCAGATGACCCCAGCACGAAGACGTCACATACACGCCCTGCACCTGGGCTCTAAGGTGAGCGACTGTGTGCATGTATCCTGCACAGACTAGTCGAGGACTAACCCACTCATCCTGTGAAGGCGGGTTCTCCATACTCATCCTGAACATTGCCTTGTGGTCACCTCAGGTGCTGCTGACGTTGCCGGAAGCTTCTCGGCAGGACTACTTCCAGCTGCTGGCGGATCCTCTGCTCATGCTGGAGCAGCTGCTGATGAACCTGAAGGTAGACTGGGCCTCCGCCGCTGTCTCCACCCTCCGCAACCTTCTACCAGCACAGGAGGCCGGCCTCAGCAACCAGCACATGGACACGCTGCTGGCTGAGTACGGCCGCAAGGCCCTTGACTTCCCTTACGCCCCTCGAGAGAGGTCACGCAGCGGTAAGGGCCAAACCTGCGGATCTGTGAAGATACTTTCCTCTGGTTTTAGGCAGATCTGTGTGTGTGTGTGTGCGTGTGGCTGTGTCGATCAGCCATATATAACTGCCGGCCCGTCTAAACTGACTATCCAAGGTTAATTAGCTCCACTGACCATTTAGGTGCACCACAGGACGCTGTCGACTGGATAGTTTTGGTTGGTGGACGATTCTCAGTCCAGCAGTGACACTGAGGCACACCAGAGCTGCGGGAAACCTTGGTGTCACTGCAGTGCTGAGAATGATCCACCACCCACATCGTACCTGCTCTGTGGTGGTCCTGTGGGGGTCCTGACCATTGAGGAACAGGGTAATACAGTACACAGAGAAACAGGTTACAGTGACAGAATCACGAAATAGTGGAGATACTTTTAAAGCCACCACACGTTCCACTAATTAATAATATTTAATAATTAATTAATAAATTAATAATTTTTTTACTTTGTGTGAGCTGAGATCATGCGAACACTCACACATATACATGCGCTGTTTGTATTTCCAGACTCGGTGATCAGTCTGCAGGACGCTTCTTTGCAGTGTCCAGCTCAGGACAGCTCTCCGTCCTCCCCCAACCACACGCCACCTCCCTCAGCAGGTGAGCCACGGCGGCCAGACTTCCTCTCGTTTTCTGAATTAGGACTGCAGAGCTGTTAGTACTGTAGTGGATTAGTCCGTCTAATATTATTCCACTAATAAAACTAATAAAATGCTATTTTAGAATTTAAATACTGCACAGTTAGCAATAGTTCTGCTCTTCCAAACCGCAGGACAATAATGATAATAATATAATAATAATCTTTGCTAGGTGATGCTTTGATGTCTTATTTGTTCTCAGGTGTTCTTATTTAACTGCAGCTTTCAAACGAGGGCTCGATCTTAGAGTTCTATTTTTATTATTTGTACCGGGGTTTTCGGTGTTCTGTGCAGGAGGAACTCCCATCCACACCCCGTCTAGCTCCAGCTATGACCGAGAACGAGGCTCCACTGGGAAAAGGTCCCGCCCCTCGGCTGCCGTATTCACACCCCCAGAGAAAACACCGGAGCGCAAAGACTGGATTCCTGACCACCAGAAGCACATCTGCATGGTCTGCCAGAGGGAGCGCTTCACCATGGTGAGACATACGGCTTAAACAGTCAGGCCGGTCAAGGTTGTGGCGCACCTGGTGCCTGTTCAGGCCCCTGTTAGCGTTAGCATGAACACGCCAGTGCACAGTACATTACATTACATTTAAGGCATTTAGCAGACGCTCTTATCCAGAGCGCCTTACAACCGTGCTCAGTGTTCCATTGGATACTATTCCCTTCAGATGTACTTAAGTATGGAGAGTACCAGTACTAAAGTATGTACCTTCAGATGTACTGAAGTATGGAGAGTAACAGTATTAAAGTATGTACCTTCAGATGTACTTGAGTATGGAGAGTAACAGTACTAAAGTATGTACCTTCAGATGTACTTAAGTATGGAGAGTAACAGTACTAAAGTATGTACCTTCAGATGTACTGAAGTATGGAGAGTAACAGTATTAAAGTATGTACCTTCAGATGTACTTGAGTATGGAGAGTAACAGTACTAAAGTATGTACCTTCAGATGTACTTAAGTATGGAGAGTAACAGTACTAAAGTATGTACCTTCAGATGTACTTAAGTATGGAGAGTAACAGTATTAAAGTATGTACCTTCAGATGTACTTAAGTATGGAGAGTAACAGTATTAAAGTATGTACCTTCAGATGTACTTGAGTATGGAGAGTAACAGTACTAAAGTATGTACCTTCAGATGTACTTAAGTATGGAGAGTAACAGTACTAAAGTATGTACCTTCAGATGTACTGAAGTATGGAGAGTAACAGTATTAAAGTATGTACCTTCAGATGTACTTGAGTATGGAGAGTAACAGTACTAAAGTATGTACCTTCAGATGTACTTAAGTATGGAGAGTAACAGTACTAAAGTATGTACCTTCAGATGTACTTAAGTATGGAGAGTAACAGTATTAAAGTATGTACCTTCAGATGTACTTAAGTATGGAGAGTAACAGTACTAAAGTATGTACCTTGAGATGTACTTAAGTATGGAGAGTACCAGTACTAAAGTATGTACCTTCAGATGTACTTAAGTATGGAGAGTACCAGTACTAAAGTATGTACCTTCAGATGTACTTAAGTATGGAGAGTAGCAGTACTAAAGTATGTACCTTCAGATGTACTGAAGTATGGAGAGTACCAGTACTAAAGTATGTACCTTCAGATGTACTGAAGTATGGAGAGTACCAGTACTAAAGTATGTACCTTCAGATGTACTGAAGTATGGAGAGTAACAGGAGTATGGTTTATTGCGGCTCTAATGTCCTATTATCATTTCTGGAACAGGACTCTTCATCAGCTCAGTGTAGGTGAAGAGATTCTAGTGTCTCTCTAGTCTGACACTGACGTCTATTTACATCATCATCAGCACAGAACACTGAAGGAGAACAGGTTCCGTTAGCTAGAACTAGAAAATAACTTTTTGTTTACACACTGGGAAATATGAGGGTAAGGCGGGACTAACACACAGAAAGTGCTGGTTGTGGACCCTTGTCCTTAAAACGGTTGGGAGGTGGTAGAGTGAGTGGAAGTGAGAGATGAACAGGCGTCTAAACCACTCAGAGCTGGTAAGGCTGGTAAGTGGCCTGTAGCGCTAGCTGTAGTGGAGAACCAGCTAGCTAGCTTAAACCGTCTGAGAGCTTTTACAGCCCACGTGGTTTGGAGTCGCCTGCTCGTCTCTTTCCTCCGTCTGCTCTTTAAAACTCCAAACACCTTCACCAGGACAAACAGAACCGGGCCAGCTGGACTAAACACGCACCACACACTGGACCAAACATGCTTTAGTAACATCACCATCCCAAACTCCACCCACTCTACCACCACAAACAGTCTGACTGACAAGCAGCAAGCGCTTCCTGTGTGTTAGACCCGCCCTTCCCTAAGAATTCCCAGTGTGTAAACGTGTGACGGTGCTGGTAAACGCACTTCTTGTCTTGTGAACTTGTTTTTATTGTTCCAGTCTTGTTTACTGAAATGCTAATTTGTTTTGCACTTCTCTGCCGCCATAGTAAGTCTCCATCCCAAAACATAAACCAGCCACCAGCCGACCTTGATGTCGTGTGCACGTGCTCAGGATTTTCTGACTCTCCTCTTTCAGTTTAACCGGCGGCACCACTGCAGGCGCTGTGGGCGGCTGGTGTGTCACGCCTGCTCCACCCGGAAGATGGTGGTCGAGGGCTGCGAAGAGCTTGTCAGAGTGTGTGACCAGTGCTACAACTTCTTCCACCCAGAGTAAGCACTTGCGGTGCCAACACCTCCACCATGTGCCCATTTGTAATGTCTTTTGAAGTGCCAGAAACTTTCAAGATGTCATAAGCATTCATAAATGTCCATAGAGGGTTAACAGAGAGATATTAATATTATTATAGTCGTTATTTTTAGAAACAGTGTGTCTTGTTCTGAAGCAGTGACGTATAAGAAATGACCTGCTGTTATTTGGTTGTTTGTGTCGCCGGTGCAGTTCGGATGAAGAGTTGGAGCAGGCTGAAGGTATTACTCTCATCACTTCCTGTCTCATCACTCGCCTCATACCCACCGTGTTGGTGCTTTTTGATGGCTCTCTTGATAAAACACTGATGACTTGTGTCTCTCCAGTAGCTGGTAGTCCTGTGTCTTCTGATGGGGTTCTGGAGGGTGTTCTCAGTCTTCCTGAGATTCCTCAGAAGCAGTACAAGCTCAGCCCAAACCCGGCCGAGAACCAGCAGACACTCAGCGAGTTCTACTATGAGCAGGTTCGCTTATATCTCCACAAATACAAATACATATACATACACACAGACCAGCCACTTAAGTACATATGTGAGTGGATCAGACACATTAGTGTCACTGCTGGACTGGGGCAGCGTCCTGTGGGGGCAGCGTCCTGTGGGGGCAGCGTCCTGTGGGGGCAGCGTCCTGTGGGTGCAGCATCCTGTGGGTGCAGCGTCCTGTGGGGGCAGCGTCCTGTGTCCACTGATGAAGGACTAGTGGATGACCAACACTGCACTGTGCAGCAGCAGGTGAGCTATTGTCTCTGACTGTCCATCTACAAGGTGGAGCAGCAAGGTAGGAGTGTCTAATAGAGTGGACAGTGAGTGGACACAGTGTCTAAACACTCCAGCAGCACTGCTGTGTCTGATCCACTCACACCAGCACCACCCACACTAACACACCACCACCACCACGTCAGTGTCCCTGCAGTGCTGAGAATGACCCACCACCTATGTAGTACCTGCTCTGTGGTGGTCCTGTGGGGGTCCTGACTACTGTTAAACAGGGTATACAGGGCCTAACAAGGTATGCAGATAGAGAGAGACACATATGCTACAAAAGCTCTGTATCTAGTACCACAAGGGTGTTGAAAGAGAACCCCCCCACACACCTCTCTCTCTCTCTCCATTTTTTTCTCAGGCTCCCAGCGCCTCCCTGTGTGTGGCCATCCTCACCCTTCACAGTGACCACGCCGCCTGCGGCCACCAGCTGATCGGTCACTGCCGCTCGATCTCTCGTAAACTGACCAATCCTGAGGTGGACGCCCGCCTCCTGACGGACGTGATGCAGCAGCTGATGTTCAGCGCTAAGCTGATGTTCGTTAGAGCCGGGCGCAGTCAGGACTTGGCCCTCTGCGACAGGTTAATCAACCAGTACACGTTTATCTCCCTGTTTAAAATGTTTCATGTATGTGTATTATAATATATATAGAGCTGGTCATGATGATACACGCTAACTGCAGTGTAGCGCACATTTATTTCATTGGCCCAGTGCCTTAAGCCCGACATCTTCAGTGTGTATGCGAAGCCTTGCATCTCCAAACGAGTTAATTTAGCTGCAGGATAAGGAGAAGGTCCTTGACTTTCATCTAAGTTCATGTAGCAGCTATGCGTCTCGAGTTAATCCCAAATTGTATTCAGTTCACTGTTTTTTAATCCACCTGTGCAGTGGCGTGAGTCACATGACCATCCCTAGTCAGTAGGTAATGAATGAGTGGGTGTAGATGGACTGACCTCTCTATTGACCTTCTCTACTTCTATTCCTCTCTCTCTCTCTCTCTCTCTCTGTCTCTCTCTCTCTCTCTGTCTCTCTCTCTGTCTCTGTCTCTCTCTCTGTCTCTCTCTCTCTCTGTCTCTCTCTCTGTCTCTCTCTCTGTCTCTCTCTCTCTCTCTCTCTCTCTCTCTCTCTCTCTCTCTCTCTCTCTCTCCACAGCTATATCAGTAAGGTGGATGTGCTGAAGATCCTGGTCAGTGCTAACTATAAGTACATCCCCTCACTGGACGACATTCTGGAGACGGCGGCAGTAACTCGACTGAGGAACCAGCTGCTGGAAGCGGAGTACTATCAGTTGGCTGTGGAGGTGAGGAGCCAGTGCCAGTGCAGATCACTCCCAAAGAGCTTTCAGACTGTTTAGACCCCCTAATTCTGATTACTAGAACTAGATTATGAAAGATGGATAATAAATAACACAAATAATAAACAGGTCAGGTAATACTCATGCCTTGTACATGATCTGATTATTACAGACACATACAAATAATAGTGATTTGATAATGATGTAGTGGTGTTATCTGCTGAGCTACTCCAACCATCAAAGGGTTGACTGAAGATTGGGGCTGTGCCCAAAATAACTTTTGTGTTTTTTGGGTGTAAAAAGGAATTTTGTGGCAAATAAACTGATTTCCTGTCTCCAACAGGTGTCCACTAAAAGTGGCCTGGACCCGAGCGGCGTGTGGCACGCATGGGGGATGGCCTGTCTGAAGGCTGGCTGTCTGAGCGGAGCTCGGGAGAAGTTCTCCCGCTGTCTGAAAGCTCCTGTAGACAGAAACCAGCTGACTATGGGCTCCAGGCTGCTGCAGGAGATCATCCAGCACCTGGAGTCCACTGTACGGCCCACGCTCAGCACGGTACGTCCAGATAGCTAACCTGAAGCATATACAGCGCTGTGCAGAAAGGCCATCTGTGAAACGCCTGATGTCTGTGTCTGTTATGCATTCAGGCAATAGATGAGGGCATCCTAGCGTCTCTGGCAGAGTTGGAGGAGGCTCTGCGTGAGCCGGTTCCTGTGGATCGGATGGAGGCCCGGGCGCAGCGCTGCGGTCACCATCAGGAGTGCTTGTATTATCTGCTGACCTATGGCACTCACCTGAGCCTCATCTGCTTCTACCTGCGCCATGACTGCCTCAGGGACGCCCTTACACATCTGCTTAGCAAGGTAACATGCATACGAGTGAAGCACGATCTGATTAGAGGTCCCCTGAAGATCATCTGGTGCTCCTATAGTTGATTCCTTAAGCTGGAAACTGGTGCAGTTTGTCCTGAATGAAGTTCTGGTCTGTTCTACTATATAGAGAAGTGACAGAGTTCTGACTCTGGCCTACCGTGTTCTATATACCTTTGACATGAGTATGCTGCGTAGCTAAAAATCAGCCGGTATCTTTTAAACCTGAATTTCTAAAGCTGTGCAGTTATTGGTGTTTATTAGTGGGGTATAAGCTTTCCTTGCGAAGAAGCACACCAAATGAGGATGTTTGCTGATTGCCTCCATTTGGGGAGCAACTGAAGATACAATTATCATCAGGAGAACAGCTCCACCCAGAAGGAGGTGTGGGAGTGCAGGTGTGTTGGGAAGGAAGATAAAGGTGACCAGGATCAATAACTGATGATAAATTTAGACTGATATGATCAATATTTATTGAGCTACACATACAGAAGTCTGTCTCTCAGTATGGCATCGGGCCGCCGTGTTTACTAACCCAACACGCCAGACGTCTCGGTATGGAGCTGTAGAGGTTCCTGATGGTGTCCTGTGATAATCCATCCCATGCAGCTTGAACATCCTCACACAGTTCCTGCAGATGGTGCGGTAGGGGTGGAGGTGGAGGGACACCAGGTCTTCTGGACGTGTGACAGTACACCGTTCATCTTGGTGCTGACCACGGTGCCTCCACACACGGATTCGTTGGGCGTCTCCACCAAGACTAAAGCGGGACTCGTCACTGAAGATGACCCGCTGCCATTCTGAGTCGCTCCATGACAGTCTGGTACGACACCACTGCAGTCTTTGGTGACGGTGACGTGGTGTTAAGGACAGTCGTGGTAACGGTCTGTGTGCATGTAGTCCTGCGTGGTGCAGCCGTCTGCCGATGGTGCTGCACTAACAGGAGGACTCATGGAGGACACCACTGCTCGCTGGAGGTCTGTAATGGTGGTGTTGGGTCAGTCGGGTACAGAGATAAGACCCGTCCTTGCTTACGTCACATGTGCAGCCGAGTGTAAACCATCAGTATGTCTCATAATGTCAAACCCACACACCAAGTTTCTGGGTTCGTTCTGGGTGCAGCTACTGTTTTTAACGATGTATATGGTACATCTGATTCCACATTAACTAGGTGCTGGCTATCTCCCTCTGTCTTTGTCCCTTTTAGGAGTGTCCAGACGAGGTGTTTCTGGAGGGTGTCCTGCAGCCCTGCTTGGAGCGGGGGCGACTCGGTGTTCTCCAGATACAGCTGGAGGCTCTGGACCCCACGTTAGAGTGCTGGGGGCGATACCTCATATCAGCCTGCCAGCTCCTCCAGCGCAAAGGCCATTACCAGACGCTCTACCAGCTACAGCAGTTTATGATGGTACTGAACCTGCACAGAACCCGAATCACAAAATATCTTCGGTTCTATGTAGACAAATGTGATATGAGTTTGATTGACTGCACCTTCCACACAGTTTCTTGTCTTGTTTAAAGAGGTGTGGTAGAAAGCCCCTCTCCATCGGTTGGACTGATGCGCTGTTTGGCGTCTGTGTTTACTGTTCAGGATCACGTTCGGGCTGCTATGACGTGTATCCGGTTCTTCACCCACGGTGCCCACTCCTACCTGCAGCTGGGCGAGCAGCAGCGTTGGCTGGTTCGGGCCAAAGAGCACCTGAGGACATACCTGCATGAACAGCAGAACCGCAGGAAATCCCACTCCAACTCGTCCTCCTCCTTTAGGAAGAAGATGAGCTCCAGTGACATCTCGAGGTGAGTCAGCACTCATCACATTCCGGCTCTTCTGGGTCGGTAGATGGGATTTCGTGAGAGTCATAGGAATCAGAATCTATCAGCAATGCATCAGGCTGCAGAAGTGGACTCCACCATTCAGCCTGACTTTCTGTGAGGGAGCCCTTTAGAGGGAGGTGTTACCACATGCAGCGGGTGAATTACAGCAGGTCTTGGGTGGGCTGGGGCCTCCTAATAAAGCTCAGGGGCCCCTGTATGTCTCAAAATCTAAATTCTAACTATTTACTAACTAGAGCTCTAGCACTGGTCTGCCTCGTGGGCTGAATGAATTGCTGAACTAGCCACCCAGCATGGGGCTATACCAAGCCCAGCATGGGGCTATACCAAGCCCAGTTCTATTAGATTAGATGGCGAGCTCATATGAAGGCTTCGATGCACCTGTCCTGCCATGGTAACGAGGCCTGTTTTGGTTTTCCCATCAGACACATGAACACCATTGAGCTGCAGCTGGAAGTGACTCGATTCCTGCATCGCTGTGAAAGCTCCTCCCCCTCAAGATCAGCTATAAACCCGGCCCCTGCAGGGAACAGTGCCCCGCCCACCTTATTCGGAGGAGGCAACACAAAGGTGGATGTGGCGTGCAAGGTAAACTGGAAAACACACACAGGATAAGATACTGAGCACTGAGCGGGGGATTGGATGTGGGTCGCAGTTCTTGCCACAGAGGAGAGTTCAGCAGACGAGTGTTCCTCTGTTCACTGTTCACCTCCTTCAGATCCCCAGTGTAGAGACGCCGAATGTACCTCATTAATTTTGAATTATTATTTATTCAAATTAAACAATTCCCAACACTATAATCATTAAAAGAACTGATGTGAATCCACTGTGGCTTCAGATGTGGCTCAGCCCCTCTGTTGGAGGCTGCACAGATGAGAGGACACGGCCAGGGTTTGGACCTAAAGGAACTTGTTTTCTTTGTCTGCAGGTGATGCTGGGGGGCAAGAACATTGAGGAGGGGTTTGGCATTGCTTACCGAGTCATACAGGTAAGAGGAAATGACGCTGAAGAGGCTGAAGTACCTCCCAGCTGAATATGATTAGCATGCTGTGGTACCGAGTGTTGGAAATTCTCCTGGGAGCATTCATACGGTCCACAGACGATAAAAACGGGAACGCTTAAAGAGCTGTTATTATATAAACCCATCCCCACCATTACTATACTATACCCATCCTCTATACCATTACTCTCTATATCCTCTATACCATTACTATACCATTACTCTATATCCTCTTTCACATCTTCATCCTGGACATCCTCTTCCTCCACATCCTTATATGCTCATCCTCATTCTCGGCCTCTTCATCTATAACATCCTTATCCTCACTCTCTCTCTCTCCCCCTCTCCGCCCTCCTCTCTTTCACTTGCACTCTCTCTCTCTCTCTGTCTGTCTCCCTCTCTCCCTTTCCAAGTCTGTTTCTCTCTCTCCCTTTCCAAGTCTGTCTCTCTCTGTCTCTTTCTTTCTCTCTTTCTGTCTCTTTCTCTTTCTCTCTCTCTCTCTCTCTCTTTCTCTCTCTCTCTCTCTCTCTCTCTCTCTCTCTCCCCCTCTCTCTTTCTCTCGCTCTCTCGCTCTCCCTCCCCCTCTCTCTTTCTCTCTCTTTCTCTCCCTCTCTGTCTCTCTCTCTCTCTCTCTCTCTCTCTCTCTCTCTCTCTCTCTCTCTCTCTCTCTCTGTCTCTCTCTTTTACTCGCTCTCTTTCTCTCTCTCTCTCTCTCTCTCTCCCTCTCTCTGTCCCTCTCTCTCTGTCTCTCTTTGTCTGTCTCTCTTTGTCTCTGTCTCTCTCTCTTTGTCTCTGTCTCTCTCCCCCTCATCCTCTCTCTCTCTCTCTCTCTCTCTCTCTGTCTCTCTCTCTCTCTCTGTCTCTTTCTCTGTCTGATCTGTCTGTCTCCTTCTCTCTGTCTCTACTTTCTCTCTCTCTGTCTGTGCTCTGTCTAGTCTGTCTCTCTCCTTCTTTCTGCACACTCTCTCTGTCTCTGTCTCTGTCTCTCTCGTCTCCTCTCTTCCTGTCTCTCTCTCTCGTCTCTCCTTCTCTATCACTCTCTCTCTCTCTCTCTGTGTGTCTCTCTCTCTCTCTCTCTCTCTCTCTCTCTCTCTCTGTCTCTCTCTCTCTCTCTCTCTGTCTTTCTCTCTCCAGGATTTCCAGTTGGAGGCGCTTGCGGTGTACGTGCGTGTTGGCCAGCGGTTGGTGAGGCAGCGCCAGTACCAGGCTGTCCGCCAGCTGCTGAAGTGTGTGGGGGAGTCGGGCACGGCCACTAAAAGCGACTGTGACTCCATCGTGCTCAGCTGTGTCTCGGTCGCAGAGAAATGTCCAGCTGATGTGAGTTTATAAGCCCATCTCGAAGCCTGACTCTGACGTGACTCGGCTCATTTCAGAGGAAATCTTAAGAATTGCTGGTATCAGTTGAGCTTTAAAGACGTGTCTCCTCAGGCGTATGTGGGATAGCTATGTAGTAAAAGTGTTGTGTGTAGTGGAGGCGTATTGACTTGATCTCTGTTCTCTGTGCAGGCCAAAGAGTTGGAGTCCTTGATTTTAGAGTCTAAGACACCAGAGAATAAGGTAAAGTGGCCTTCAGCTGTCGCCATGACTCCTCTCATTGTGGTCACGCGGCCAACAGTGGAATTATCCCAGACCTAGCTGATGATTTCCGGACCCCTTGAGTGTGACCTGCTGCTGACGTGTGTGTTTCCGTGTGTAGATAAAGGCGTATCTGCAGTGCAGTAAGCTGAGGGCGGCGTACCTCCTGGCTGTTAAACTGGACGTGACTAAAGCGGGGCCGCTGGTTCAGGACGTCCTTCAGGCTGCCGAAAGCTCTGGCGACTCCGTCATGCAGGACATCTGCCGCCAGTGGCTCTCGGAACACCAGGCTTCACGACAAAGGCACGGCAACAACAGGTAGCCAAGGACTAGGACTGCCAATGGACTCTGATCGCCCACTAGGGACCGGAGCTTTGCTCGGACTGGGTTGTTGTGGGTTTGTATGATTGCTGCTCGTTTGTTTCTCTGAAAGCGGATCACCAACGTGCCACATGATCACGTCACGTGACTTCAGGGCCATATCCATGGTTACGCCCTTCATCACAGGCTTTTCTGGAAGTACGTCGCTAAATCTCTGCTACATTACATAAACCAGTCTTGCAGAACGTTGTGAGATTGGGAAACCTCTGAGGGTGCTAGACGAAACAGGTCACTATGACAACAGAAATCATCTACAGCACCCGTCGACCAGGCTGCTCGGCGAGTGCTAAGTGAATATCGATGGGAAGGGGGGGGGGCCCTGATGTAGTTTGCATAACTCAGGAGGAAGGACCACCAGCTTCCCCCCTGTATTAGCCAAAGTGGAATGAGAACGTGGTCAGATTCTGTCCTATGGAGTTCCCTCAGACGGAACTGAGGGTAACGACTCAACACGCTCTCGAGGGCTGAATCTCGGAACAGTGTTAATAACAGAACCCCTCGTTCAGACCCCTGATCTAAGACTAGACTAGGAATATCCCAGCACCTTTAAGCCTAGTCCCCCTCCGCCGGATTGTCCTGTACCATTGACGACCCCAGGCAGTCATTCTGAGGCATGCTTACATACAATAGAGGCCAACAGGCAGACGCTGAATTCCGGGAATAAATATCGGAAATGCTTCGTGAAGAATTCGTAAAGCAAATTCCGAACTCCAGCGGATACACTACCGGTGCCAGGATGCCAGAGCTCTTCTCGTGAACCTTAGGTTACTTTAGATTCCCTTACGGTTTTCCTGTGATGTGAATTTGCCGCCGGAAAGCTGCCTGTAGTGATGAACCGTGGTTCAGTCACATGGATAACATGCGCCGTCATAATGGAGGCGGCTGAAGCAGGTTGAGAGCAGCTTTGGGCGGATGTACTCACAGGAAGTTCCACTTCCAAAGGAAAGAAGCACACTCCGGACTGCCTACCGGCTATTCCTTCAATGAAGGGATCCAGCAACTGCCCATACTTGCTCCTATGACGACATGTTAAACAAGCACATGCAGCAGGTGTGGTAGATAGATGGAGGGTAACCTGGGAACCAATGTGCTGGGATATTCCTTTACCCCGATCCTCACAAACCCCACTTTTCCAGTATTAGTCTATAATCCTACCTCAGGCCAGGGGGGCTCTTCTTTAGCATTCCCATCGATCTCTAGAGTGCTTTGCTTTAAACCTACGGATCCTCCTAGAGACCCATCACTGTTTCTTCGGCCCATATGTGTCAAATGACTCAGACTACAGGGTTCAGTATTAGCTCCTCCCCCAGTCTATAACAACATATTCAGTACCACTTTAGAATAAGGCTACCCTTATAAAGGATTTATAAATGAATTAAAATGAGGATATTAGTGATTATGAGGATATTAGGACATTTAAAGTGTTAATAAGCAGTTATAACACATTAATAAAGAGGGCAAAGGTGAGCTCCTCTATATGATGAACCTATATACATACTGAAGCCAACAGGGCACCACTTCAGACTATGGCCACCTTTATATAGTGTTAATAAATGATTTAAAGTGAGGTTATTAATGTTCTTAGCTGGCTCCTAAACACTTTAAAAAGGGTAAAGCAGTTATAACACATTAACATCTAACAGGTCACTGCTCCCCTTCTTATTTATGGGATGTAATAAATTGCTTATTAATGATTAATAACCATTAATACACTAACTTTAAACCATTAATAAACGCTTTATAGAGGTAGTCTCATTCTATAGTGGTACCAGATGTTTTTCTGCTCTTGCATCGTCGCTTCCTAATATCTTAATGTTACACCCCCTCTTTCCTCTGATGCCTCTACTGGAGGTAATGCTCTAGATCTCCAAAACCGAGATCTGGATCTTGTAGCATGTGGTCACGTACCGCAGACGGTAACTTCCCTGCAGGTAGATAAGAAGAGAACACTGACCTCAGACACGCTTAGGATGGAAGCCAGAGGTCCAGAGGCCGCAGGGTTACAGTTATCGGAGATTGATATCGGGGTACACTTGTGATAAAGAAGGGGAACTCCACGGACGTTTCAGAATTCATGCATGCCTCAGATGTTCTTTACCGTGGTGATGGGAACCAGGGTTCTCCATGTCTAGAACACAGACACTTTGTCACTACTCATTTGTATATGAAACACTAGACCTGTATGTGTGGACGCTGTTTCACCCAGCATACACCCTTCTGCTGTGGATACATCAAAAAGATTTCCGAATTAAGGTGGAGTGGTCCCAGAACTACAGTAAAACAAGCAGCATGTTCACACACATGCAACGTAAAGGCTCCAGAGAGGTGAGCTTTTAGAGGGGGACGCCTGGTTCCCATTACTACCACTGTAAGGAGCGGAGCATGTCACACTAATCCAACTCTGAATGATTCTGTTTCCTAATTCCATAGGAATTTTGGTCAGTCAGTGGAGTTCCCCTTCAGCTAATGACAAAAGCCTTGATCCTGTTACGGAATGACGGAATGCCGATATGCATTTACTTAAGACATTCTGCAAACTGTTCCTATAGTATGAAAGGGAACCGGAGGCTGCTTGGGAACGAGGGCATTAGTGAGGAACGTGGTTGAGGTGAATAGTGGAGTAGTCGGGATAAGGGAACCCGCGGAACCACACTGCGGGGTTTGTGAATAGCACAACTGAAAACAGTAAGCTAATAGCATCGCCATCTTTAATATACTCAGCTATGTCATGTGAGCTGATTCGCTGATACCTGACAGAACCGATGCGCACTGCCAGTGGATGTGAGAAGCCGGTTGTGTCGTGTATGTGTCTGTGTGTCTGAAAATACGTCACTTTATCTCACCTACTGTCTCTCGCCAGTCTGATTCATTCTAGTGGTTATGAACGTGTGTGCGGGATGTGATGTTCACCGTCTCGGACTCTTTCCTGTGATTCTCCCATGCCAGTCTTTGAGTCCACATTAGAGGAGCATTCCAGCGGCTTTCCAGCCTGATCCTTGCTGGCCCTGTCGATAGCATGCGGCTGGTTACACCATGCTAAGTCTCTCTGCTGCTTCGACCAGGACAGGAAACCGGGAAATCGGCCACAGGGAAGTTATTGTGAGTGTTAATGGGTGATGTGTTGTGGGTTAGACTGGTTTGAATAACAGCTTCTGCACACATCGGACCACCAGAGACAGGGTCCTGGCTCAGAGTCAGGCCATCGCTGAGCTGTAGTAGGTCAACCCAGACCACATTTGCAAAGCAGTGGACATGTAGCTGGAAGTGTACCCTGAGACGCTACAGACAGATGCTAATGGCAGATGCTAATGGCTCACCTCATTTCACCTGAGTGAGGTTATCGTAGTTACCTGAGGCCAAACATAATCAGTGACATGGTTTCATCACATCAGCTCTATGGTGAGCTAGAGTGTCCAGTAGCCTGTAGCCAGCTGTAGTGGCCTTGCTGTGCTTCTGCCTTGTACAGGATCTTGGTGATGGAGTTCAGACATCGTACGGGTTTTAAACATAACCACTATTTATCATTTAAGGAGAAGCTGAGTTTTCTGACGGTCGCAGCAGCAGATAGAGGTTAGGTTGAAAAGCGCTGGACTGTTCCGTGCACTCGTAGCTCTACCTGTACACCTGTCGCTAACCGTGTGAGTGTTTTCTATTCACGAGCTTGCCTTTAATCGCCTAATCAGCTGGAGAATGGGGAAAACGCAAACTGGGAAAGGGACGCCGTCTGCTCTGCAGACTCCATGATGATCGTAGCGTCACGTCTGGATTAAACTTGTTTACACTGTCTGTGCACTCAGAATGAAGAAGACTGTTACACGGTTTCACTAAATGCCATTGACCTGTCAATAAAGTCGTGTGGGTTTTTTTTCCCAGCAGGAAAGAAATACATATTGTGAGTTTCCTGTTTTTGTGGGTTATAGTTATGCTGGTGCCATAAACCCAAAGATAGCTGGTCCATTTCAACCCGGTCTTTCGCCCCATCCTTAGTCAGCCATATTATTTTTGGCATATGAAGTTTGCTTCTTTGGTTTCCCACTGGATCTACGAGGCTAATGTGGCTGAAAAGCATCAGGTGTTTATGTACATTAGTTACTAGTACAATTAACCAAATGTCTAAATTATAATGACCAGAATTCAAACCGGGCAGATGGCGGGATTTCTCACGTGTTGCTTTGTAGAATTTAGAAAGGCGTAAGTGTAAAAGGTCTCGAACGTCGCTAAATCTTGGGGCTCCCCGACTCCAGAACAAAGACCTGTAGCTGCAGCTCAATAGCCAGACCTTAAACAAACCCCTGGGCTCCGGTTCAAGAAAGACAGAGAGGCCTTATGTCATACGTGGATGCTGAAAGTGGTGCGGTTTAAACACTGCCTCTCACTCACCTTCTAACCCGCATATTCCCTCTGGGTCGTGGGAGGTACGGAAGCCTATCCCAGGGTTCAGTGGGTGGAAGGCAGGAAACACCCTGGACAGGCCACCAGTCCACCGCAGGGCAGACAGACAGACATACTCATTCTCTCACACCTGGGTAACTCTGTGCAGATCAGACACCCAAAAATCACCTGCTAGTACCATTAGAGTCCCGTGACCCCACGCCCATCTTTTCGTGCCCTGGAAAGATGTTTGTGACGAGGCTTAACCTAGGCCAACAAGTGTTCAGTAGATATCAGCAGCCCCCTCTGTTGGTCACAAACCTCAGAGCTGCAGTGTAGAACTAAAGACGCTAACTCCACCCACCGGACTTGTCCACAGGAGTATTCCGCAGGGCTCCTAAAAGCATGGTGTAACCGGTTCTGACCAGAAACGCCTCCCATTTGAAGGGAGAACAGAAGAAAAACGCTGCAGCCATGACATTGTTCACACAATATATATATATTTATATTCAAATATCGTTCTCTCTGATCATGAATGTAACAAGAGTAGAAAGGCGTGTTCACCGTATAAAAACCTCAGTTCTAGGCAGCTGCAGTGTGGGGGTGATGAAATGGGAATACAAACAAATCGGTAGTGTGAAATAAACAGAACTCGCAATGCAGTGGTTCACAGAGCGGACGAAGCCAGGAGCCTGAGTGTAGTTACTGAACTCAGAGTGTTCAGCCTTCAGTGGTGGGCAGTGCTCGTCAGCAGGTTCACAGACTCAAGGAGGCTTTTGGCAAATGGTAGAACAGGACGGGTGAACGGATGTTACCGTGTCGTCTAAAGAGCCGTTGGAGCTGGATTAGTCTCACGGTCGTCCCGGTGACCGTATACACTCCTGAGCGCTGTGATGGAAATCGGACGTGATATGTGAACGTGTTCATGGTTGTGATGTCATTTGAATACAGACGGTTTTTGCAGTTTAGCCTCTATATATACTGTCCAAAGTGTCTACAGCCCTTAAGCTCCTTTAGGATGCACCCAGTGGTAGTTTGGGACAACAGCACTAATCCAGCTCCAGCAGAACATGTGAACATGAAGGCGGGAGTTTAAACAAACGTGTCTGACAAAATGAGGTACATGTGTGTTGATGTGGCTCAGACGGAGCAAGGGAGGAGGAGGAGGAGGAGGAGGAGGAGGAGGTTCAGTCCCATTCGATGCCCAGAAGCTCGCAGCTGACGTCCCACAGTTTCCGAGCGGTTTCTTCACATCGGCCCTGAGGAGCAATGAAGGCTGGAGCGCAGTCACTGAGAGGGGCAGAGAGAAAGAGAGACAGAGAGAGAGAGAGGGTATTTGAAAAATCCTGCTAAAATGTTTTAAATTTTAAATATAATTCTAATAAAATCAACAAAGATAATCAGTAGATGATAATCGGAAGATCATTTTCACGCAGGGCTGCACCGGATGGACATACAATACTGATGATGATGATGATGATGATGACAGGAGAGGACAGGAGGGAGACAGGAGAGGACAGGAAGGGACAGAAGGTGACAGGAAGGTGACAGGAGAGGACAGGAAGGGACAGAAGGTGACAGGAAGGTGACAGGAGAGGACAGGAAGGTGTCCCTCTGACTGGTAAACAGAAACCTGGTCTTGAAGTGAAGGGCTACCCCTACCAGCTACCTACACCAGAACCGCGAGCCCAATACTGTGGCTGATAAAGCATTCACAGTGTCACTGATGTAAAGCACTGCTCCAATGAAGCATCGAAAGCTACTTCACTGCTACTGGCGCCCCCTTGTGGAGAAAGTCCATGTTCTCAGGCTGGGCATTCAGGCAAAGACCCTATAGAAGGTCTCGTCCCTCGGCTGTGCCACTGGACAGTTACTTCCAGCCACACGAGACCACACTGCTCTCTCTCTCATTGGGGAGAGACCAGAATACCTTACCCTGAAGGTCAGACCAGGTGTGTGGTGTTTGTGCTGGCTCCTGTGTTTGTGCAGATACGTACAGTGCGTCGGTGAGGTTCATGAGTATGATTTAATAATGAAATGATTCATTTTGGT
The DNA here is from genome assembly GCA_024036415.1 of Prochilodus magdalenae. Taxonomy (NCBI): domain Eukaryota; kingdom Metazoa; phylum Chordata; class Actinopteri; order Characiformes; family Prochilodontidae; genus Prochilodus; species Prochilodus magdalenae. The sequence goes on from JAMWET010000181.1 coordinate 504,965, forward strand.
GTAACGAAACGCTGTCTGTCCAACCTGAAGTGTTTGCCTGAGATAGAATGCAGCTCCTCGGCCACGGCGCAGTAGATGGAGGTCTGCGCTCCCTCCCGTGGCGTTTTCAGGAACATGGAGAAGAGTGTGAACAGCAGGGACATCACCGTGGAGTGACGAACCAGCTCGGACTTCACTGTCCCCGGATGCAGAGAGTTCACCGTCACATTCGAACCTGCTGGGTCAAAAGCAGCCCGTGTTCAGCACTGTTCTAGTGAGGCTTTTGGGTTTGGGTTTTGGGTTCTTTATCATTTTAAATGTTCCACCTTCCTGATATACAGTTAAAGACAGTAGCCCATCTGTTGATGTTAGCTGTCCTCTAGCCCTTCAACAAGTGTCACTGGTAAGTATCAGGATCTGGCCGGTGGTGGCGAATGGGGTGAAGGGCGGCTGACGAATCGTACAGCAGCAGACGGGCTACAGCCATTAACTGTATCTTACATAACAGCTGTATTGTCAGTGCCGCACCTGTTAGCCTGCGAGACAGCTCTCTGGTGAACAGGACGTTGGCCAGTTTGCTCTGGCAGTAGGCCAGCCCACTGTTGTAGCTGCCTTGGCTGTGCAGATCGTGGAAGCGGATCCAGCCGAAGTAATGCGCTAGAGAAGAAACCACCACCACCCGCGCTGGGGCGCTGCGCTTCAGCAGACCGATCAGCAGGTAGGTCAGCAGGAAGTGACCTTAGATGGAGGAGGGAAGGTTGCACTGATTAGGACTCAGGGATCATACAGGTTAGGAAAGAGGAAGAGTTCAGACCTGTTGGATAATTAAAGGGCCCATATGTTATTTTATTATTTTTTTTATCATTATTTTTCCCCGTTTTAAACATGTTTAGAACTTTTGTGTGGGTTGGTTCACATGGCCTCTACTTATTTATTCTCACGTCACAACCCTGAGGCTGTATTTGTGTAAGTCCTCAGAAGCTCACCAGACAAAAATGAGTCCCCTAGTGTGTTTAAGGTACCTTCAGGCTCCTGTAGATGGCGCTGCACGAGGAGGGTGGGTCTATAAATCCCTGTGGGGTGTGAGTGATGGGATCCATGGATTGGGAAGAGGTGCTACAGTGCAGGGAATGTCTCGTTCCATGTGTGGAAAATGGCTCCAGAGCAGATGTTAATGATTGGCTAAAAGGAGGGACTGCATGTGGGCGTGGCCAAAGACCATAGTGTGAAGGAAGTAGCTGAATCTGCAGGTGTATGGAAGCGTACGCTCATACGGGTCTACCAGCAGTGGATACAATCCCAGTCTACAGGGAATTCGCCTCGGAACTGTGCCAGGGAAGGCATCCACCAAATCTGGACCACCTGACCAGTTCTCTGATGTGAGAGAGTCTGAACACTGATGTGGCTACATCCAGAACCTGTCCAGTACATGCCCAATCCAGTCCCAGCTGGTACCGGTGCTGGTGGAGGGGTTACAGGGGACTCGTTTTGTCCGGTGAGCTCATATGGACTGTATGGGACCCTTATTCCCAATAAGGCAGGGAGGATGTGCTCTCCCTCGTATTCCTCTTCACACCTGTAAAGGACAAGGAGGCAGAGTTAGCAGCGACTGAACCCCGAGCTTACCGAGATGATTGACGCCCAGCTGCATCTCAAAGCCATCAGCCGTTTTCATGTAAGGACACATCATCACTCCTGCGTTATTAATCAGGATGTGCAGGTGATCGACCTCTGTGTGAAAGAGAGACGGCAGGAGAGGGGATTACAGGCGCCTGATGCGGTACCATGCGTTATCTCAGAGTGAGTGTAGTATCTGGGACCAGCCGACCAGAGACCAGTTTAAGAACTACATTTGGTCTCTAAACAGCTTCTGTTTAAAAACTGTGTGTCCAATAAAGCATGCTCATTTGCATAATAAAAGGTAGGTCGTGATTTTAAACAGAGATTTCCAAAGTCCCTCCATTAGGGCCAAAATAAACACCCTGTTTGGGAAACCACTCACTCATGTTTAGCAGTCTGACCTTCCTCCACAAGGGGGAGCTATCAGCACTCAAGGCTGGTGTGCATCATTTCAGGAGGAGATGAACCCACACCAGCAGGAGCTCACAGACTCACAAACAAGGTGGAAGTTAATACTACCTTTAATGTAGAAATATTATCTGATATGTGACTCGATTAAATACTTTCATTACATTTAGTAAACATAAAAATGAGAAAATATGATTTTAAATAGTGGTCCCGCGGCCTTGCTGGGCCTTTTGTCAGGATTAAAGAATGAGCAGGTCTTGATTAGCAGGTCTCCAGGCAGCGGACTCTAATGTTAGCGTGCGTGTGCGAGTACCTCTGAGGAACCTCCTGAGCGAAGGCTCGGATGAGCAGGTGTTTCGCCAGGTCCAGCTCTCGAACCCTCCACCTTAAGCCCCGAACACCCGCCGGCGAATCTTCCGCTGCTGCTTCCCTCACCCTTTCTCTACGTCCGACCGCCCAGGATCACCCGCTGCTCCTGCCGTAAACACACGGGGAATTAAACTCGGAGGAACTGGATTAGGCTCCCTCTCAGTCACCCGCTTCCCTGACATGAACGACGTCCGAGGATCTTGATTGTCTGAACGCTCTGGAGACCAGCTGAGAATGAAGTTAGTCTTGGTGTGCCCACATGCTAGCCCTCAGGAAACCGGAGATACGGACAGCTGAGTCAACCTGTTGCCTTCTCTGAGGCGTCCATGTGGTTAGTGTCCCAATCCCGCGCTCTCGTGCCATCACAGCATGGTGTCACTAAACTGTAGTTCATTCGTCTGGGAGATGTACAGCCAAAAGGCAGTGCAGTGGACGGCTAGCAGCGAGCACCCTTACTATCCCTCGCACTACTTTCAGATACATGAGCTAGTCATCTTAAACTGAGTCGTTTATTCTAGAGCGAACCGCAGTTGTTCCTCAACACCCGCTGTGCCCAGGGTCTTGTGGTTATTTTGACATGCAAAGGCAATAACGGTCAAACCCGCGAGGCATTCCATGCGGGGGGCGTAAGGGGCGGTCAGTTTAGATCTTTGGGTTTGTATGATATCGGTCAGAGTCTCTTACTTCTTAAGAACTGATTGGCTAATCGCAATGCTGCCCTTTAGGCAGAAGGGGGAGTTAACGTCCTGAACGTGATACCAGCAACAATAACGGCTGTTTTGAGAAACATGTTTGTACATTAAGTGTTGTACCTCCTTATAATATGAGGAACAGGCTTGACTCAATATCTAGATGTTCCAATTATGAAGCTGAAGCTGAGGCAAGCCAGCCAATTTGAACTTGTATGTCATTGGTAGTCTAATGCAGTTTCAAGGGGCCGCACGTTTGGACTGTAACGTGTTTCGTTATATGACGATGGAACTTTAGCATTGGCCGACTGATCTTGCTGATTAAACCTTGCGGCACATTCTCTGCCAGCATCCCTATAATTAGAGGAGTGTACGGTTTATATGCCTCGGATTCTGTTTCTGGCATAACTATGTAGAAGGCGCGGCAGAGTTTTTTTTTTTTTTTCCCGGCTTACTCGAATGTCGAGTGGGCTCTGTTGTAACGCGGAAGATTAAAATCGCAGGCAAGGTAATTGGGCCTTGCCTAGCTGCCGCCAGCTACCATAAGTACGTAGTACTAGTTGGTTTATAAAAGTAATAGCCAATGGGATCCCTAGGTCGGCGTGCTGGAGATCTTCCTGGCTTGTAAGAGAGGTTTACTTTTGTCACCGGTTGTTTAACACACATATCTCTTTAATAAGGTTTTTGGTCGCCTCTCGCTCTCTACCGAGCTTGGTACGATAGCTGGGTGTCAATACTGGCGGCGCGTTCTCGTCCTCTTTTTTTTATTTTTTTTGGCTTGGGACGGGGCATGTTGTTGGTAAATTAAATAAATAAATGACTTTCGTGTTATTGAAGTGCATGTTCTGGGAATGGGGGAATGGGGCTTGTTATACCCATGAATGTTTGGTTGGGCAAGGATTTTGGCATAAAAGGTCCGCTTGCAGATCCGGTTAGGTTGTTGAGGCAAAAAAAATAGTATTTGTGGCTGGAGTAGGCATAGAGAGCATGGATGGCGTGTGTTAAGGGGCAGAATGTAAATACAGGCTCAGGGGGGGGAAGTGTGAACTTCAGCATCGAAAGTAGGAAATCAGGTAGCTACTTGCTATGGGGGGGTAAAGCAGAAAGGCTGCGGCCAGCTGCTTTCGTCGCGCATCCCTTGCAGCATTATGCTAGTGCTGGTCTGGGTAGCCTAGGCGCCACCTTATCTGACCAACGAGATCGTAATAATGTTTTAGTTCACTGTGAAATCGGGCATGACAAAATGTCAATAAGAGGGGAATGAGAAAGCATACAGCAAAACTAGGGGCAGAGAGCAGAGGGCTGGCAATAGCATAATGCGGGGGGGGCGGCCGGGGGTGCGTTGGGGTGCGGGTGAATTCACGTCCTCCTGCAGGCACTTCTTGGCTTGTGTCGGCACAGGGCGATTTCATGGCAGCCGTGCTAATCATCATAAATCGCTTTTCACGAATATATTTTGGGCTGTTAGCTAAGACGATTCTATCCGAGAATAACTTGCAGAGAACAGAGGTGTGTGCTGGGCATGATCACTCGGAT
>JAMWET010000182.1:0-137500 GCA_024036415.1 Prochilodus magdalenae
CCAGGGTCGTACTGAGCGGTTCTGACTTTGTGAGGACCCATGGGACTGGTTATGGTTTCTACTTTGCTGCTAAATCAGAACTATGTAAATACTGCAGAAAAAACTTTGTATGTGAGTGTCTTAGCAACGGCTAACAGGCTAAAGGCTACAGAGCATATTCAATCTAGCCATCATGCAAACATTAGTCACTGGGCTTTTAGCTACATGCCACATTTTCTACATGTGTTATTTAGCATTAGCTGGAATCAGGCCTGTACTGTGGTGCATGGCACCATTAGCCAGCTAACTATGCTACTGTTAGCTTAGCCCACTCAAAACACCAAACTGCTCACTTGCTAACTTTCTCTTCTAGTCATTTGACTTTACACTCTCAGATATGAGTCTTTATCTTGACACATGTATTATTTGAGCCTTAAATAGCCAGAATCAAGCTGGCCTGATAGCAACCACTGTCTGCCCACGGCAAAGCTGGTGGTCCACTGGTTTCACTGGTTTTCTGCTTTCTTTTCTTTTTTTGATTCTGCTTTTTTCTGCTAGCGGTTCAGGAGAGTATTACACAACATGCCATTGTCATGACTTATTTCAACACTCACAATTCATAGCTGTGGGCTGGAGGTTAGGGTTTCGATTCCCTAAACCAACAGTAATGACTCGGGTCCGCTTGAGCAAGGCAGCTAACCCCTAGTTGCTTTCTGAGTGCTGTGGGTAGGGCTGCTCACTGTCCCTTAGTGTGTGTGTGTGAAGTGGTTGGTGTAGCTCAGCGGGTAACACCACTACCCAGAGTGCCATCTCTACATGTGGGAGACTGGGGTTCAAATCCCAGTCTGGGTGACTATGCTGTGCTACACTAATAAGAGTCCTTGGGCAAGACTCCTAACACTACACCGGCCCACCTGCAATATGATTAACCTTGTAAGTTGCTCTGGATAAGAGCATCAGCTAAATGCCGTAAATGTGTGTGTGTGTGTGTGTGGGTAAAATGTGGAAGACAGGTTCCACACATGGTAGAAAATGGCCCGTAACTCTACTCAGCGAATGACTGGCGTCACCTAAATAAAATACTTATCCTTTTTTATTTCAGTATGTAACATGATTGGATGGCTTGGGAATTCCCACACCTGTATAGGTCTATGTTGTGAGTAAGGCTGAACACTGGTCAGCATGCTCATGGCAATGCATGACATTAATGATTGACTATGGACAACTTGGGCCTAATGGCACGATGCATCACACCACTGTTATATCCCATCATTGTGGAGGTACATGAAATCCACGAAGGGCTGCAAATGGTCACCAGGCAGTGAAAAAACATGTTTTGGCGAACCAGTGCACCCAATCCATGCCATGACACCCAACATCAGTATGGAACCACCACCGGTCATGTTGGCTATTGGGGTCCATGGCTTCACTGGGTCTGCACCACACACAAACCCCACCATCAACCCCAAACCAGTGGTATTTTTGGTCCATGAAACATGCTGCCAGTCCCCTTGGGTCCAGTGGTGTCTGAGCAGATGCACCCTGGTTGATCTACTGCTTCCATATCCAGTGGAAGCTAAAGAATGCTGCACTGACCTGTGGGATATGTGTGTGGGGCCTTGTGCATTGAATGTGGATGTGATTTCTGCCAGAGTCGCTTGCTGTGCACACGGACAATTCTATCCAGACGCCACCGGTCATTATCATTTAGCATCCGTGGTCGACCACTGCGCTGTCAACTGTGGGCGGTTGCATCTTTTATAACAAATTCCCGGTACACAAATGACCCTGTGGGACGAGGAATGTTTAATGCCTGCACAACTTTGGAAATGGAATATCACATCAATCTGGCAGCCACAATCATGCCTCATTGGAACTCTGATAATTCATGTCACCGTGCCATGAAAACGCCAGCCAGTGTGCAAGCTCAATTACAAGATAACACCTCACAGCTTACAAAGACATGAGCATCCCAAGTCGTCCCCAGCGGTAACCCCATTTCAGACCTGTTTGCAATTTGCAAAAACTAGTTTAATCTTATACACAAGATAAGTAATCAGGGTGGTCCCAGGGTGGACCATCAGGGGCAAACAATGAGCGGGGTGTTGACTTTAGCAAGCTAGCGAACCTATATATGCTCACTATCTGGGTTTTAGCCTGCTAGATACACTAGTGTTAGCTTAAACCACCAGACAACAGCTTAAAACACCATAGAACAGCCTAGAACATGGCATGCTAATAATAATAGCACCATTAATAACAACATTAATGCTCTCAGGTATTATTTATTATAACGTGTGTTATGTAAGATACAAGATGTTACTTGAGTTACATCAGTCAGCTGGAACTGAGCCTGTATTGTGATCAGTGGCACCTTTAGCCTGCTAAATACGCTAGCATTAGCTTACTCCGATAGCAAGAGGATAGGGGCATGCTGTTGGCCCATTGACAGCAAAGCAGGTTTTGCTCAACAGCCATGCTTTGCTCAGTGTTTTCTGGGCAGGCCACTTGTGGTCAAGCAGAGGGTTAGGCAAAGTTACATTTATCGTGGCTCGTTTTCCGCTTGTAGTCCAATTGGTTTCTTCCTCCTTTTCTTACTTTTATTTCTTACTTTTATTATTCTTTGTCCATTAATTCAGAAAAATCACCAACAATTAGCTTTTGTTTTCAGTAAAATAATTTTATATCAGGCCTAGTCGCTCTGTTTCTCTCAGCTGTTTGAAATATTTGTCTTTTCTCTAAAACAAAACTCCCTGTCCATTTGTTTGTCCATCTGTTTGAGGAGATCAATAACTAGTTATATGTTGTATGGAGGACAGCGATCTGAGTGGTCCGAGGATGGGCCAGCAGTGTCAAACAGTCAGCAGGGTGTCAACTTTATTTGCTAGCAGACCCATATATGCTCATCATGTAACAGCAGAGCAGCTTGTCGGAATCCAACTCTCATGCTAAAGGTGTGTAGATCTGTAGGCCACCTCAGATTCCACTGCTTCATAGATCCAGCGCTAAGGCTAAAGTAAACGTTCAGACACGAGACATGTCTTGGCTGGTCTTTGAACAGGTTTCATTTAGGCTTTCTGTCCCTTCAACGCCAGACCGGCTTTGCTTCCTCCGATTTGAGTCATCTGACTTCATCTCGACTTCAGTGTAGCCTCATTAAGCCAGAGTCAAACCTGTTCTGTTTGGCACACAGCTGGTAGCATGCAAAGCAAATGCTAGCCCGCTCCTCTCTTCTACTTAGCAACTTTGTTTAACGTTGTTGATGGTTGATGATTGACATTTAGCATTAATTAATTTCACTGTAGAAAAGAGGCTTATGACAGTTCATTTGTTGTTTAGTGCTGTAGTTTAGCAAAAATCTAATTAGCACAGATTTACACCGCTGTTATCTATGAAAGCACGATGACCGCTAATACCAATTTTCTAGCAATGTTAGCCAGTTTTTTACATATTTATATCGTCACTGTCCAATGAAAAACATGTATCTCCATTTTTGTCTATTTTTACTTAGTAGTATTTAGTAGTAATAGTATTTAATGATACTATGTATCATTTGACCACAGCTGCTGCCGTTTACACCGAGTGAGAATCTCATAATAAATGGGCTCACAGAAACAGCCCAAAAGAGTTTGGAAAGACGTTAACTGGCATGAATGGGGCGTCACAGTGGGTAGCTCTGTTGCTTCACAGCAAGAAGGGCCTGGGTTCAATTCCCAGCAGGAGCCCTTTTAGTGTGGCGTTACATGTTGTACTGGTATCTACATGGGTTTGCAGCCACAGTCCGAAGACACGAGTCGGGCTGACTGATAAACTGACCCCCAGGTTTGAATGTGTTGTGAATGTGAATGTGATATAACGGTGATGTATATCTGTGTGTGTGTGTGCCAACCTGTCCATGGTGTTTCCTGCCCTCTGCCCAGGAGCTCTGGGATGGGCTCCAGCACCGTCTGTGGGAGAGAGGGATTGGTTAGGATGGATAGGGCTTAGAAGACGAATGAACTTGTAGGAACACTGGAGCACAATAGATCACAATGATGCATAATAGATCACTTTGCTTTAGAAAGAGCTCAAGTTCCAGCTGTGAAAGAGCAACAGAGTAAGTTACCACCTAGAGCTTAGCTTTGTATTGACCTAACCACTCTGAATCCTGGATTTAGTTACTGTGCTGGTCCAGCCCCCCCCCGGCACTGCCCACTTTAATGTTCTCCACACCCGTTTCAACTTGCCAAAGCCTTCTGGGATCGAGTGAATTGTGTTAAAGTCTGGAACTCAACTGCTTTGCTGTCCAGACTCCAGATGTTAGCTTATGGAACTATGCAGGTACTTGTTACCTTTTCCTGGGGCTGGAGAAAGACTCCATAATCTTTGTCAGGATAGATGAATTACGGTCTGTTTACAGTGATATGAAAGATCTTTGCTCACCGAGTCTCAAAAACATCATCGTGCTAATGACTGAGCAGAAGGTTAGCGGTTTCCTCTATCGCCCTCTGGTGGTGCCACTTATCATCACTCGTTTTTTTGCACTCACAGTCCCATTTCCTGGAATTTTCTTTTCTTATTTTCTTTGTCCTGTATGTTGTGTATTACTGTGTAGCCTTTATTCACTGCTAGCCTGGACAGCTAGCTAGCACATATGTGATATTATGTGATATTATAAAAATATATTTATAAATTTTACTTACTAAACCTCAGAATATTTTATAGCTTGTAATGGACAGTCAAAGCTGACATTATCCTAACTTGAACTGTACAGACTTAAGATGCTAGCTGTACTTACATTGATGGCATTTAGCTGACACTCTTATCCAGAGCGACTTACAAGGTTAATCATATTACAGGTGGGCCAATGTGGTGTTAGGAGTCTTGCCCAAGGACTCTTATTGGTGTTGCACAGCATAGTCATTCATGCCAGGAATCAAACCCCCATGGCTCCCACATGGGACAGTAGCTTCCTGGTGGGAAGTGGCGTTATCCGCTGCGCCACACCAACGTATGTACTTGCTACATTTTCCTGAAAAAATTTAATTACAAAACAGTGTTTTAAAGTGACGTTTGGTCATTAACCTCAAAACATTGTCATATTAAAGAAGGAATGTCTGTGATGTCCATTTAACACTATTACATACACAACGTTTTTATTTACTGCTAGCTTGGACAGCTAGCTAGTTAGCAAAAGCAAGTGGCAGTAAATCACATCTCCATTTGCTGAGTTCAAGTTCAATTTTGATAGATTTGTAATTCTCAATGATCATAATTGTACTTCTAGTATATGACCCAAATGCCACAATATAAATTATTTACTAATTCAAATGTTTCTTACTCTTACATCACAATTAAAATCATTATCTGCTTCACTGTTGCAATAGCCTCTCACTTTTATGCGTTATTATACTTTGCATGGAAATATAGAATATAGTCTAGCAAACACGTAGCTGTTTCAGGCTAATAAGATGGGAGGGGCTAACTGTAGATCCTTATTAAGTTGTTTTTGGACATACCTTTTTCTGTAGTTTTATTCGAGTTGTTGTATGAAAAGGTAATTTTACTTGAGGCATCTTTTGTTTGCCGTGGCTTTGGGTGTATGTTGGGTGTATGTTGAGTGTAGTATGTTGCACACGATTAAATCTGATTACATTACCACACATAATTTCACCAATGCTCCTGCATCTTTGCTGTTTCTGCGCGATTAAACTTATGTCTGTTACGTGTGTCACATACATTTAACAACTTAAAACGGGGGAGGGGGGGCAGAGCTTGATGTGTGGTTAATTAACCTGAACCCTTATCCACTCTTATAATATCAACAATAACAATAACCATAATATACTCAACGTCAAGGATTAAGTTACCAGAAACGATAACTGATGATTAATTTAGACTGATGTGGGTAATATTTATTGAGCTACACATACAGAAGCAGTGTCTCTCTGTATGTAGTCGGGCCACTATGTGTGCCAGACGTCTCGGTATGGAGTTGTAGAGGTTCCTGCTGGTGTCCTGTGATAATCCATCCCATGCAGCTTGTATATTCTCACACAGTTACTGCAGATTGTGCGGTAGGAGTGAAGGTGGAGTGACGCCAGGCCTTCTGGAGGTGTGACAACAACCCGGCTATCTTGGCGCTGACCACAGCGGCTCCACAGACAGATTTGTTGGTCGTCTCCACCAAAACAAAGCAGGACTCATCACTGAAGATGACTTGCTGCCATTTTGAGTAACTCCATGACAGTCTGTCACAACACCATTGCAGTCTTTGGTGATGTTGACATGGGGTTAAGGACAGTCGTTGTAACAGCTGCCGTGCATGTAGTCGGCATTGTGCCAATCTGCTAATGGTGCTGGCACAGAATGACTCATAGAGGGCATTACTGCTGGCTGAATGTCCAAAGTCATGGCTGTAGGGTCTATCAGACACAGCGATTAGGGCCCTCCTTGCTTGTGTCACATGGGTGGATGAGCATGAAACCTAAATCATTTGCATGTCTTACAATGCCAAACCTACCCACCAAGTTTCACTCCTGTCGGTTGATTTCTTCCGGGCGAAACTATTTGTGCAACTGTTCTTTTGATAATGAGTCTGCAAGCATCCTAACTAGACTAAACCTAAATACTAACCTGACCTGTTCTTTAGATGAAGATTATGAAGACTATGTATGTATAAAACTGGTTTTAAAAACCAGAGCTAATGGAGAAGATTATTAAGTTAGGAACTGCTGCTCTGTAATAGCTTCTGTCCTGAATTCAGTCCTAACTGAAACTGGCTACTAAACAGTAATATTCCAGATTTGATGTTCCTGTCAAATGGCCCCAGGTTAGTTGAGGTCATTCTCATTGTCCCTCATGGCAGCTAATAGCCAATTAGGATCTGGGAGATGCCTCCAGTCCGCTGTGCTTCACCAGAGCAAGTGGGGGTGATAAGGTTCTATAGATGGCTAGTAATGGATAACAGTGTCTAGTGTAGATACGACGTGTTGTCAGCCACTCTGTGTAAAAGATGCCTCAGAGAACAAAGGTGCTATGAAACTCCTGGGGTGCATCGACCCGTGAGGTTTCAGACTTCCATTTGACATTCTTAAAGAGAATACCTAGAAAAGGCTTCTGTTCTTTGGATATTATTATGAGATTATATCTTATATCTTGCCTAGGTGGTATTAAGCAGACATGCTGGCTTTGACACATTCTGAAAAAATGTGAAATGTCACCCAATAGGCACTGCTAGTCATCCCGCCATCATACGTTCACCAAATAGCCATGCCTACTTACCAGTAAACATACTTTCACCAAAAAGCCACCCCACCCATCTTCAAACTTCCCAAAATACCCATGCCCACTCATCCAGACTTGATACTTTCACCAAATAGCCACCCCACTCACTTTCATATTTCCCAAATAGCCACGCCCACTCACCCAGACTACATACTTTCATCAAATAGCCACGCCCACTTACCAGTAATCATACTTTCACCAAATAGCCACACCCACTCACCCAGACTACATACTTTCACCAAATAGCCACGCCCACTCACCCAGACTACATACTTTCAGCAAATAGCCACGCCCACTCACCAGTAATCATACTTTCACCAAATAGCCATGCCCACTCATCCAGACTATATACTTTAATGAAACAGCCACGCCCACTTACCCAGACTACATACCTCACCAAATCGCCACGCCCACTCACCAGTAATCATACTTTCACCAAATAGCCACCCCACTCACCTTCATATTTCCCCAAATAGCCACGCCCCCACACACAGACTATATACTTTCACCAAATAGCCACGCCCACTCACCAGTAATCATACTTTCACCAAATAGCCACGCCCACTCACCCAGGCTATATACTTTAACCAAATAGCCACACCCACTCACCCAGACTACAAACTTTCACCAAATAGCCACGCCCCAACACCCAGACTATATACTTTCACCAAATAGCCATGCCCACTCACCCTGACTATATACTTACTTCATACTCACTGGCCACTATATTAGAAACACCTACCTTGTGGTTCCACTCACTGGCCACTATATTAGAAACACATACCTTGTGGTTCCACTCACTGGCCACTTTATTAGAAACACCTACCTTGTGGTTCCACTCACTGGCCACTATATTAGAAACACCTACCTTGTGGTTCCACTCACTGGCCACTAAATTAGAAACACCTACCTTGTGGTTCCACTCACTGGCCACTAAATTAGAAACACCTACCTTGTGGTTCCACTCACTGGCCACTATATTAGAAACACCTACCTTGTGGTTCCACTCACTGGCCACTATATTAGAAACACCTACCTTGTGGTTCCACTTACTGGCCACTATATTAGAAACACCTGCTTGTACATTCATCTCACTGGCCACATTACAGATATTGACACATAGTCACTGTAGTTCATCTGTTGCTACATTAGCCCCACTCTATCCGGTACATCACTGGTCAGTTTCTGAGCTCCAGGCCACTGCTGACCTGCTAAGAGAAGCTCTGTGGTCATAAACTGACCACTGACGAAGTGGAGAAGGATGGTTAAAACACACTGCAACAACTGGACCACTGACTTCTAATAGAGCTGGGTTGTTGGTGTTGCAGGCTTCTTTGCTTTGTATTTAACAGACATCCTTTACTTCTCTTAAAGAAAGGTTCCGATCGGACTCAAGCGGCCTTCCAAACTTCCCTCAAATGCTAATGGCACTCCACAGCAGGGCATCTCTCAGCCCATGTTGTTTTTAGTCTCAGTGTTTGGCCTTATTACTTAGCTTAGCTGGGGATCGCGGCATTGCAGGGGGTAGCACGGGTACACACACAAACACTATATCCAGCACATGGTGTCCAAAATACCTCACATTCCTTGCCCGTCACGCATGGACAAAAGCAGGTACACTAAGCCGAGTGTGGCTCTGTAAATAGCAAACATTTCCTGTCCTGACATGCCGGACTGCAGAGCCATATTACAGTCCTGTCTTTAGTTTTCTTTCTACCTGCCGTGTTTATAGCCGAGACTTCTTCAAACTCCGGACCTGTTTGTGTGTTATCCGAGAGCTCCCAGTCTGGATTTCCAATAAACAGTCCAGATGTTCCGACCAACTGAATGCCATTGTTACATTACAAACTGAAGACAGTGTTGGGATCAAGCCATTACAGGAGCAAATCTGTTTCTCTGTGTGTGTGTATGTGTGTGTGTGTGTGTGACTGCACATTTCTGCCACTTAAAGACAAAAAGGCCATATAGTAAGTCATAATTATGAAATGCTTAGTCATAATTATGAGATTGTAAGTCATACTTATGAGATGCTTTGTCATAATTCTGAATAGTAAGTCAAAATTATAAGACACTAAGTCATAACTGAGATAGTAAGTCATAACTGAGATAGTAAGTCATAACTTAGATAGTAAGTTATAATTATGAGATGCTAAGTTAATTATGAGGTAGTAAGTCAATTATAAGACGCTAAGTCATAACTGAGATGGTAAGTCATAATTATGAGATGCTAAGTTATTAAGAGGTAGTAAGTCAATTATGAGACGCTAAGTCATAATTGAGATGGTAAGTCATAATTATGAGATGCTAAGTTAATTATGAGGTAGTAAGTCATAGTTACAAGATGTTTAGTCATAATTATGAGGTAGTAAGTCATAGTTATGAGATGCTTCTTTCATAATTATGAATAGTAAGTCAAAATTGAGATGCTAAGTCATAATTGAGATAGTAAGTCATAATCATGAGATGCTAAGTTAATTATGAGGTAGTAAGTCAATTGAGACGCTAAGTCATAATTGAGATAGTAAGTCCTAATTATGAGATGCTAAGTTTATTATGAGGTAGTAAGTCAATTATAAGACGCTACGTCATAATTATGGACCCTGGAGCTAAGTCTCCTTCATTATCACGATGCTACGACAGGTGAAAGCTCAAAAACGCTTCCTCCAAGGCAGATGCAGCTCCACTGCATCTTTGCCAACTACTGCTAAGGCAACATCACTAAATAGCTCAACACACTATCAGGGCTGTTAGTGAGGACCTGCCCTCTCAGATTCCCACCTACGAATGGCTGGGCCATCATTGGAAATTCCCTCACCTTTTAAGGTGCTTATCCTTCTGGGTCGCAGTGCTGGTTCACAGTGCTCATTAGGTAGAAGACAGGAAACACTCTGGACAGGCTGCCAGTCCATCACAGCTGGGAAGCAAACTCAAAACCAGCCCATTTTTGGAGTAAGTTTAAACGACAAACGATCAGATCAGTATCAACATCACTGTCAGAACAGAAACAGTGTTATCATGCTTTCAGCTACGTGACCTTCCCAATGCAACAGGGGGCCGCTTTGGTCATTGCAATAAGTCCATTTTTAGTGGACAATGTAAGAATAGCCTCAGTTTTTGTGTCCAGGGTTACGAAGTGCTTGTTAGTCCAGTGCTGGGTTCTGACTAAATCACATGGTTCTTGTAAAAACCGCTCTGAGCTCCCTTGCTAATACCATGCCACGCTGTTGGGCAGGTGACGAGTTCCCCCATTACACAGTGACACTTTGACCACCGGTGTCTGACCCTTGCCATGCAAGCTATATCTTCCATAATGACTCTCTCTGCTCATACGGGTTTGAACGTGCGGCAACAGTCAGAATAACAATGTAGGCTTTTAGCATCCTCACAGTTACGCAATCTGCGTACCATAGGAGGAAAACTAGGAATATGTATGAAATATGAAATATGTTACAAGACATTCACTATGTATGAAACAGGTGCTGTAATGAATTAAAAAATGGGTCTGAACATCTTTAGTTGAAAGTTGAATTATTCCTGATATGGTAAAAACATCAAAGCCACAATATGTTGTGTTTTGAATGCTGATATATTAGTCAACCAGTATGACTACGATGGGTGACCAGCTGAACCAGCAGCAGAATTTAAATTGGTTTACCGGAATGCTTGTTGGAATTCTGTTGGTTTAATGGAATTCATGCTGAAATTATGTTTGTTTAATAGAAAGTATGCTGGAATTCCATTTGTCTAATAGGATCCATGCTGGAATTCTGTTGGTCTAATTGAATTCAAGCTGGACTTCTGTTGCTCTGATGGAAATCATGCTGGAATTCAGTTGCTCTAATGGAATTCATGCTGGAATTCAGTTGCTCTAATGAAAATCATGCTGGAATTCTGTTGCTCTGATGGAAATCAAGCTGGAATTCTGTTGCTCTAATGGAATTCCTGCTGGAATTCAGTTGCTCTGATGGAAATCATGCTGGAATTCTGTTGCTCTGATGGAAATCAAGCTGGAATTCTGTTGCTCTAATGGAAATCAAGCTGGAATTCTGTTTGTTTAATGAAAATCATGCTGGAATTCTTTTGCTCTAATAGAAATCTTGCTGGAATTCCACTGGTCTGATGAAATTCCTGCTGGAATTCTGTCTAATTAATTTTCTGGAATTCTATGCTGTTTTTTAAGCAGGAATTCCAGGAATTGATGACCACCCAATATAATTTCCCATACTCTAGTCAATCAGCCAGAGCATGTTTAGTGTCTGAAGTGTGTCCTCTAGTTTGGCCCTAGAACTTCACAGTGAAGTATACCATTTCGCTAAATGAGTAACAATAAAAAGCGGAAAGGTGTGTACTCACATTAGCATAATACTGAAGTTATGTCATTTCTGTACATGATACGAAGAAGTAATAATGTGCATTACAATGATTATTAGGGTCCGATATTTCAGCGGCCCGTATTACAGAATTATAAGGAAATTCCCGAAAAATCTAACCTACACAATTCCCTACTTACCTCAAATGTAGCAGATTCAATTTTGCATGGCTAGTTTAGAACCGGAGCAGCAGAGCTAACTTTGGAACAAACACTGGAACTCAGCTGTCACCCAAACAGCGCAACTTCCTCTCTATAAAAATACATCCACCTAACTTCTCCTAATTCTCTCACACAGGTCTTCATTAAGGCTGCTCAGGCTTGTTTGTGGTATAGGGCAGTGTCTCAACCCTCAAATCTCCTGGAGGCATCCTGCCATTCACATCACCATGCCTTCCCTGCTCCCTACACACCTGATTCAGTTTATCAGCCCTTTAACAAGTCTATTCAGAGCTGCAGTGGGGCTTTTTTTTGTTCAAAGAAAAGCAGGTATCTCCAAAATAACAGCTTTACAGGAGAGAAACCTTATTGGAATGGAAGTCAATGGAATCAGACATCTTACCAAGCAGTTTTGAGCCATTTCCGTTGGTCCATTCTTCATTAAAATTCCAACACAGTGTAAACAGCAGGTCATGTGATCAAATGAGGTATGAAAGTAAAAATCAACATCAACAAAAATGGAGATACATGTTTTTCTTTGGACAGCGACGATATTAAAAAAGAAAATCTGTGAGAGAATATATATATATATATATATATATATATATATATATGCCTCTACCTTTTATAATTCTGAGGTGTTTTAGGCCCAAGAATTTAGTCTTCCCAT
The DNA here is from genome assembly GCA_024036415.1 of Prochilodus magdalenae. NCBI lineage: Eukaryota > Metazoa > Chordata > Actinopteri > Characiformes > Prochilodontidae > Prochilodus > Prochilodus magdalenae. The sequence goes on from JAMWET010000182.1 coordinate 12,444, forward strand.
CTAGGAGTCAGGATGTCTCTGCGATATCCATACTAATAAGTAACGGCATTGCTAGACTGGTGAGCTACAGATAACCAGTTGTAGTATAGGCTACCCATTGGAGGTCATTACAGGAGAATGGGACTACCCAAACAAAGCCCCACATATCACCCAAGAGAGACAAACCAAATGCAATGATGTTAGGAACGAGGGAACAGAGACGTTCAAGTGAAGCTGCAAAGTTAATAAAAGCAAATAAATGAAAATTATATTTAACACCTACCAATGGTAGGTAGAGTGCTCTTCACTCATTCCTGCCTTCTATCCTTCTCTCTGCCACAGATGTTCGGGTGTGGAGCGGTTGCCCAGCTGGTCCTCAGTGAGGGATCTCATGGAATGTTCCTGACGGTGAACTTCGCTTTTGGTTTTGCCGCCACCCTGGGAATCCTGGTGTGTGGGCAGGTCTCAGGTGAGGGCCTATGCTTTGTAAATGGAGGAGCTATCACTGTGTTAAGAGGGTCTGATCTACTGAGGCACGCATTGGCCTGAAAACTGACAATTTCATAGAGCAACTCTAACTGTCCTGCAGCCAAGCGGTCTCCGTGCACTTGAATGAATTAAACCTCAAAACCGCAGGGAAACAGAGGAAGACGTAAAGGGGCAGGGAGAGAGAGATGTGCTGTCTGGAGCTGTATCATTAGCCGCTTTCTGAAAGGGGCTTAAAAGGCAAGCATGGTTATTAGGCCATTCTCACGGCTCCACCTTTCGCTGTCAGTGCCGTCTGAACGTCATGAAGTGGCTCGGAATGGGAGATAAGTACCTCTCTGCACTTTAACACAGCAAACCAGACAGTTAAAAGGTGAAACTGAAGTAATGATACACAGAAGGACATTTTACATAAATACAGCAGGCGTATATCATTTTTAATATAGACTATAGATTATTATAATTCTACACTACCATGTACTTCCTAGCCACTTTATGAGAAACCCTGTGCTTCCACTCACTGGTGACGTTATTAGAAACACGTACGTTGTGTTTCCACTACCTGGCCACTTTATTAGAAACATTTGGACGTCCTTTCTGTGATGTGGTAAGGTGAGGCCTACCCCATCATCAGTGCATACCAGCCCCTATACAGCAGAATGTGTGTATAGATGTACTTACCTGTGTCCTCCTGTTAAAGAGGATTGGCAAAAGGGGGACAGCAGGGAGACCCACTTACCTTATCCTTATCGGGAGGATCCACCGGTGGGGAGAAAGGAGGGGGGTGGGGGTCTATTCATCATTTAAAATCCTGTGGGGAAAAAGGGTTTAAGACCTGAGGGCTTCTAGGAGATGGTGTTTTTTCTCTCTCTCTCTCTCTCTCTCTCTCTCTCTCTCTGTCTCTCTCTGTGTCTGTCTCTCTTTGTGTCTGTCTCTCTCTGTGTCTCTCGCTGTCTCTCTGTCTCATTTTCTCTCTCTCTCTCTCTCTCTCTCTCTCTCTCTCTCTCTCTCTCTCTCTCTCTCTCTCTCTCTCTCTCATTCTCATTCTCTCTGTCTCTCTCTCTCTCTCTGTCTGTCTCTCTCTCATTCTCTCTGTCTCTCTCTCTCTCTCTCTGTCTCTCTCTCTCTTTCTCTCATTCTCTCTCTCTCTCCCATTCTCTCTCTCTCTCTCTCTCTGTCTCTCTCTCTCTCATTCTGTCTCTCTCTCTCTCTCTCTCTCTCTCTCTCTCATTCTCTCATTCTCTCTCTCTCATTCTCTCTGTCTCTCTCTCTGTCTCTCTCTGTCTCTCTCTCTCTCATTCTCTCTCTCTCTCTCATTCTCTCTCTCTCTCTCTCTCTGTCTCGCTCTCTCTCTCTCTCATTCTCTGTCTCTGTCTCTCTCTCTCTCATTCTCTCTCTGTCTGTCTCTCTCTCTCTCTCTCTCTCACTCTCTCTCTCTCTCTGTCTGTCTCTGTCTCTTTTATTTATTTATTTATTTATTTTTGAAAATAAATATCACCTCATCCAGGTATATAAGGTTGCAGTCTAAATTATTCAATCCATATTGCAAATTAGGCTTAATGGAAGCCGTAATGGTCTTGGAGGTATGCTTGGGTTCACTGTCCTGCTGTATGGTCTGATAACACTAAGTCTCAGTGTCCTCACAAAAGGCATGGTGTTTTCTCCCAGGTTCAGTCCTGATACATGACTGAATCACTTACCCTCCACATACTGCAGGTTCCCAGTGTCAAAGAAAGCAAAGCTCCAGAGCATAACCAAGCCACCGCCGTTCTTCCTCTTCCAGAGATGAACTCAGACATACGCTGATCCTTTGGATTGAAAAGTTCCAGTTTTGTTTCCTCGCTCCACCGAACCGAATCCCCCCCAAACCTCTGAGGTTCATTCATATAGTCTTGAGCATACTGGAGTAGACTCTTGTGGCATTAGATCAGTAGAGGTATACGTCTTGGAGTTCAGGCATGGAGACCTTCAGGGTTTAGTATGCACCGTGCTGTACAAACCTAGCCTCAGTGCCTGCTGCCATCAAATCACCAAAACCTACAGGTTTTCTAATGACCACCTGCCTCCTCAGGAACCTGGTGACAACTGATGGTAGCTTCCAGATAGTGTGGGCAGGTTTTGCTTTGAACTTTGAACTTGCTTGCAACTCTAGAAACCTTTTTTGTGCAAGGCATTATGGGTTAGATAAACCATTAGAGTTGTGATACTGTGGCAAACGCTGGGCCTTCTTTATGATCCATTCTTAAGAAATCATTTTCTTCTTAAATTTCATCTTTGCTGTTTTTTGCTGAGCAGCTGCACACAATCCTCTATGTGCAAAGCCAAGTGTGGGCTGGAGTGGTGTAAAGCACTGACTCTAAAATTTGAAAACACAATTTGGAGTGATGAATCGCACTTCATCACTACCTGGCAGCCTGATGGAGGAATCTTGGTGGCTGTCTGGAGAACACTACCTACCGGAATGCATAGTGCTAATGGTAAGGTGTGTTGGAGGAGGGATAATGGTCTGGGGTTGTTTGTCAGGGTCTGGGCTTGGACCCTTAGTTCCAGTGGAGGGTGATGTTAATGCTGCAGCACACAAGTATTTCTGATCTGACAAAGACGTTTTAAACACAGATATCCTTCCGGCTTTGTAACAGCTGTTTGGGGAAGAACCTCTTCTGTTCCAGCATGGCTGTGTCTCTGTGTACAAAGCCAGCTCCATAATGGGGCTTTCTCATGACGTTGGGATGTCCTAAAGGCGTGTGGTGGTTAGGTGTCCAGTTAAATGCTTAAGCTAGCATTTCCGGTAATGAGATTTTGTGTAAATGGCACTATGTGTAATTATAGATGCCCAGTGGGAGTTCCATAAGGGCAATCTGATCATGGTGGGGGGAATGCTACAGCTGGAATCTTGGCCACGTACCCTCCAAACATTTGGACGCTGGGCCTCATTTACCAACCATTTTTTAAGAAGACGTTTCCACTCAGAACTCACTTTTGCTGTTTTCCCGAGGTTCACCAGTGTTAACTTATTTGGGATTTGTTCTTAGGACCTTTCCCAACAACAAATTCCAAACAAATCCTAGGATGATCTTAGTGGATAAGGCCCACTGTGCTTTGGTAATAGGACAGGCAATACCAAGGAGAGAGTTCACAATAATATCACTAAGAGAAACAGAACATCCAGCTCTCGCTGTGAGAAGAAAGCATAAGGTGACCTGCAGAGTGTCAGTGTCACCCTGGCTTCTCATCTCTTTGGCTTCACCTATAATGATATGTAATGCTGAATAAACCACAGAAGCCTGTGTATTTGGAGTTTGTGGCAGTACGGGACACGGGAGCTGCTGTTGGGGCTGCACCGTACCCCTCCAGAGCGTGGTTTGTGTGCTTGGGGAGTTTACCCTGCCCTGGGGAGCATTTCCGGGTTCACTTATGGGGTGGATTTAGAGCGCTGATGAATGTCGTTCTTTGATTGGGGAGATTAGGCTAAGCCTTTATTAAGCAGAGACCAGTGATGGAGAGAAGGGTTGGTGCTATGGTGCAGCAGACTTTGTCCAGACGTGCTCCACACACACCTGAGAATACTGTAAGGTCTTCATTTGAAGATGAATTCTATATACTGTTCTGAATCCTCTCTGATTTCCGTAGGTGGCCACCTGAACCCTACCGTGACGTTTGCCCTTTGCATACTGGGTCGCGAGCCATGGAGGAAATTTCCGGTGTACTTTCTGTTCCAGACGATAGGAGCCTTCCTCGGTTCAGGAATCATATTCGGGATGTACTTTGGTGAGTTCCAAAATGGAGAAATGAGCAGAGTTAACATCATATGAACGAGCTTACATTCAACCTGTGTTTCTTAAATATTCCCAGGCATATATATGGATACAACTGTAAGCGTTACTACTGTGAAATGGAAGCATCTAAGAGCAGCAAGAGCCCTGCCGGGCCATGCAAACACCGAGCAGGGCAGCTGAGCACATGGTGTCTTGGAAATCTCTATCATCTGTTGCACCACTCCCTACAGAGCTCCAAACTGCAGGTTTATGTAACATCAGCACAAGAACTGTGCACTGGAGGTTTAATGAAAACTGCTTTTGTGGCCGAGCAGCTGCACACAAGCCCATTTAGGGTGGCCACGTGTCCAGTTTTAGGCCAGAGAGTCTACTTTTTCAACTCCCAGTCCTCCATCCAGCGTAATACCTGAACGGATGCTTGCTAGTCCTCTTTTCAGGATGAACTATTATATATTATGTGTGCCATTGGCTCACGTCTGTGTCAAAAGACATGCCTTCATTGGTTTAACAAGGTCATGTGACATCGTGACTCACCTAGCGGCTAACCACAGGTCAGCGTTACATGCTAGTCAATTAGTAAGCTCCCGTCTGACTCACAAATGTCATCCATTCCACCCAATTAGGTGAGTAGAGCAATCATTGAGGTTTAATATAGATCAGGTTATATGTACCATGCCCAAACACCTCCATCACCCACCAACCCCACCCCCCCTACATCTTTATGATCTTCCTTTTGGGGATGGGATGTCCTCCTTTTTGGTTTTATGAAAGTGGTCACCCTAAGCCCACTACGTGCAATGCCAAATGTCGGTTGGAGTGGTGTAAAGAGTGTGATAAACAGTGATAACATGTTCACTAGTGTTCACTATCTGGCAGTCTGATGGAGGAATCTGGGTTTGGTGGATGCCTCCTCCAATGAAGTGTGTTGGAGGAGGGATAATGGTCTGGGGTTGTTCGTCCGGGTCTGGGCTTGGACCCTTAGTTCCAGTGGAGGGTGACGTTAATGCTGCAGCACACAAAGACATTTTAAACACAGATATCCTTCCAGCTTTGTAGCAGCTGTTTGGGGAAGAACCTCCTCTGTGTCTCTGTGCACAGAGCCAGCTTCATAATGGGGCTTTCTCGTGACGTTGGGATGTCCTACAAGCGTGTGGTGGTTAGGTGTCCAGTTACAATGAGGAAAATAAGTATTTGAACACCCTGCGACTTTGCAAGTTCTCCCACTTAGATATTATGGAGGAGTCTGAAATTTTCATCTTGGGTTGTGGCTGGGTCTTCCAACATGACAATGACCCAAAGCACACAGCCAGGATAACCAAGGAGTGGCTCCGTAAGAAGCATATCAAGGTTCTGGAGTGGCCCAGCCAGTCTCCAGACCTAAACCCTATAGAAAATCTTTGGAGGGAGCTCAAACTCCATGTTTCTCAGCGACAGCCCAGAAACCTGGCTGATCTGGAGAAGATCTGTGTGGAGGAATGGGCCACAATCCCTGCTGCAGTGTGTGCAAACCTGGTGAAAAACTACAGGACCTCTGTAACTGCAAACAAAGGCCACTGTACCAAATATTGATTTTCACAGGTGTTCAAATACTTATTTGCAGCAGTAACACACAAATAAATTATTAAAAAATCATACATAGTGATTTCCGGATATTTTTTTAGATTATGTTCCCCACAGTGGACATGCACCTAAGATGAGAATTTCAGACCCCTCCATGATTTCTAAGTGGGAGAACTTGCAAAGTCGCAGGGTGTTCAAATACTTATTTTCCTCACTGTAAGTTAGCTTAAGCTAGCATTTCCTGTAATGAGATTTTGTGTAAATGGCACTATGCGTAATTACAGATGCCCTGTGGGAGTTCCGTAAGGGCAGTCTGATCGTGGTGGGGGAGAATGCTACAGCTGGAATCTTTGCCACGTACCCCTCCAACCATCTCAGTTTGGTCAACGGCTTCTTCGACCAAGTAAGCCAGAAACAGCCATACCTTGGCTTCCATGCGTTTGCAGCTGATTGAGGTTTACCTTTTGATTCTTATATGTTCAGTTTGAACAAGCTTTGTTCTCGATGTTTCTACACAGATGATCGGTACAGCAGCTCTGATCGTGTGTATCCTGGCCATCGTAGACCCCTATAACAATCCCATCCCACGGGGGCTGGAGGCCTTTACTGTGGGGTTTGTAGTGTTGGTGATTGGCCTGTCAATGGGCTTTAACTCGGGGTATGCCGTCAACCCTGCCAGGGACCTGGGACCTCGGCTGTTTACTGCGATTGCAGGCTGGGGGAGTGAAGTCTTCACGTGGGTCATCTATCTATCTATCTATCTATCTATCTATCTATCTATCTATCTATCTACCACAATAATATAAATGCTAACAGTGTAGCCTAATGGTAAAACAAAACAGCAACCAACACACCACTGCAGTGCAGGTAACAGAGCCTGGTGACTTTGTCCTCACCTGGAAGAGGGATTAAGGACTCCTGTCTCTTTGTTTTTTTTTACAGGGCTAACGATTACTGGTTCTTCGTGCCGATCTTCGCCCCATTCTTTGGTGCAGTGGTGGGCGTACTGGTGTACCAGCTGATGGTGGGCTTCCATGTGGAAGGAGAGGCCCGAGACAGAGGGGAAACAGTAGCTCGGGAAGAGAAAGAGAGACTAAAGCTCTCCAATGTTACAGAGAAGAATGAAATGGCCTGAAGTCTCGTTTTGGATGTGTCAGATAATCTCCTATAAAACAAAACAACGAAATCATCCAGCTTTTTTAAAACCCGGTATCTATCTGCTCGAGCTGTAGCATGCAGTCGATTACCAAGGACAGGAAAATGTGTGTTACTATAAAACAGCAGGCGACACCACTGACTCAAAACTTAACATTAAATTCACATACAGCTGTTGATTTCGCTGAGTTATGGGAAAGATGCTCTGTATGAATTTCTTAGTTGATGGTGCTGGTTTCACAGTGGAAGAATTTGGGGTGATTTATTACATCAGGGTTCCTGGAGCTACTATTTCAGAGGTCAGTGCAGCCTACAGTGGCTCCACGTCTGGACAGTCCCTTTTTAAAAATTCCCAGTTCTCCGTCCGGCACAATCAGTGTTTTCAGGATGAACTATTTAAAATGTTTACTGGCCAACTATACTATGTGTGCCATTGGCTCACGTCCGTGTCAAAAGACATACCTTGCATTTCATTGGCCTACCAAGGTCATGTGATATCGTGACTTGCCCACTGGTTAACCGCAGCTTAGTCTTCTAAATGCTAGTCAATTACTAAGCTCCCATCTGGGGGCAGTCGTTAGGTTAGGGAACCAGCCTTGTGACCGGAGGGTTGCTGGTTCGATTCCCTGAACTGACAGTAACGACTGAGGTGCCCTTGAGCAAGGCACCTAACCCCCCAACTTCTCCCCGGGTGCCGTGGATAGGGCTGCCCACTGCTCCGGGTAGGTGTGTTCACTGCCCCCTAGTGTGTGTGTTCACGGATGGGTTTTCCCCACTGTGGGACTAACAAGGGATTAAATCTAAATCTGACTCACGAATGTCCATTCCAGACAATTAGGTGAGTAAAGCATGCATGTGTTATATAGGTCAGGTTATGATTTTAATTCTGTTCTAGTGTCGTCGTCCCCCCCGTACGATGTCCTCCTTCTGGGGGTTATGAAACTAACCACCCCAGTGCAGCCTAACCACTTGCTCTATTGGATGCAAATTTGCATGTCAAAGTTCATTATTTAAAAAAACACAATGCACTTTTTATTTCCCCCAGAAATCTGTTGCTCATTTCATCAGATTCCACTTATATTAATGTATTTGAATCTTTAATAATTACGGGCAAATGCTGGTGAGCCTGGGCCTGTACTACTACTACTACAGTGTTTTTTTATACTAGTGTTTTGAGGACCCAGGATTGCTTGCTCAGCAAGTTTGGTAGGTTCTGTATTGCGTGAGATCTGTTTTGGAACCTGGGAGACACCCAGAGAACCCATCCCTTGAGCGTTTGTATCCATGGAAAACTGTCGGGTAAGGCTACCATTCGGCATAGCAGCACACAGAAAAGTAACACATGAAAACACACAGCGGTTCAGGGTTTGGATATAAGTCCAGTGACCAGTGATAATCTCCCGCAGACACGCCCTGAAGCAGGGAATTATCAGGTATTTGGGAATAATCAGGCCTTTCAAATGCCTATTCACAGAATTCAGCATTTGGCCATTGATGCGCATTATCAGTGAGTTTTTTTATTTGTGGGTGTCCTGTTGTTTTATACGTCTGAAGAAACATCACAATTCTTCTCTGTGGTAATCGAGTGTGCGCTACAGCCATGGCAGATACAGAGTGGGTTATAAAACACTGGCATGGTCCTTTCCTTTCCGGTCTCATCCAGGCCCACATTTTTCACAGCAGTCAGTATGAACTTCCTGGCACTGAGATCAAATCGGCTTCTTAATTTACAGCCACTGTGGCCTCTCCTTTCAGTTTGGTCTTTAAAGTTCAGCACAGTATGACCTTTCTGTTCCCTATTATGCCCTGAGGTCATGCGACAGACGGGGCCTCTTTTTTAAGATCTGACCTATTTGGATCTGCTGCATAGCACTACCTTCTTGTACTCTCTGGTTAAGGATCCTTTCATCATCCAGCAGACAGCATGACCTGCCTTATTCCCTTGGGCTGTTTTTAACGTAAGAGCTAAAGTCTAGACTTGTCTAAATCCAGCTCTAAACCCTAATCTCCGACAAAGATTGGCTAACTGTGGCCTCAAGGTACTTTAAGATTGAAACAGAGTGGTCTAAATCTGGTATGTATGCGGCTGAATCTACAACCTAAAGAGGACTTCCACGAGGAGTCCCGACTGTGTCATTCAGACTGGTTTGGTGTGAGATGGTTGATAGTATACTGTAGACAGAGACTGTTGATGGGGTTGGTTATGGATGCTCTTTACAGTGGTAATAACAGGAACCAAAGGTCACCATGTTTACAACGCTAACACAGCCATTTTATTTCTGAAACACCAGTGAACATGGACTAGTGTCCTATATGGAATTCCAATGATGGGAAAATATTGGAAAATCTGATATGACTACATTTTTAATGGGGGGTATAATTTGACAGTCTGGTTCCATTCACCACCACTGTGAACGTTTCTGACTTGATACATTTCTCTATGAACCTACACATGTCTTCTAAGTTTTAAATGGAATGTTGATGATGGGAAAGTAGTGGAAAACCGGGAATGAACACTTTCTCTTTGGGGATTATTTTACCTCACATCGCCCAGCATGTATCCTTCCACCATATATGGATTTTAGGTAAAACCATGTCTAAGGCAGGGGGCAGCATATTCATAACTCCATTCTGTGAGGGAGCTTTGGGGAGCTGGACGTCTGGTTCCATTCACCACCACTGCCAACAATTCTGACTTGGTACCTGGTTTCACTATAAGGGAGGATTTCCCACCAAACCGCTCTGAATGACTTTGTTTACATCTTCTTCTTTTTTTTTAATGTACAAATCCAGGTTAACCGTTTCTGATACATATGTACTATACTTCTTTATTCTTGTATCCACTCACTATAGAGAACGTTAGGAGTACTGTAGAGAGAGACTTCTGTCGTAGCTTGATAGTTACTGCTGGGTTGAATGATTAGAATGTGTGCATCTTATTAGGGTCCTTTGGAACGTGTACTTGTAGGTGTCCTGGTATAAGGAGTTAGACACAGTTGTGTTGTTGCAAAGATATTTTCTGCTCTTGTATTGTATTTTTTTTAATAAACTGCTTATAATATGTATATTACAGCTCTTCTGTTCTTTGCGACATTTAAGTATAAAGATATAAAGTAACTGATACTGGCATCAAATGAAGAAGTCAACTGTACAGTGAGAATAAAGCGTTGATGGAATGACAGTGGTGGCATTAAGGAAGTAAATGTAAGAAACTACTGTTTGGCTTTCGTGCACATAAAACGTAACATGTCAAAATGAAACAAGCTTATTCATGGATTCTTAGCATCCATGGAAAGTCCATTTCAGGCCTGGTCTACATCAAGGACCGCCTGGAAGAAGGTAGGTAAAGTAACATGGAGTTAATCAATCAATCAATCAATCAATATTTATTTGTATAGAGCTTTGTACAACCAGAGTTAATGTACAGACATAGGAGGTGGGGAACCGGGTCCTACCCCTCCTTGTGCAAGCCAGAGGCAACAGTGGCGAGTAAAAACTCCCTTGAGTGAGGAAGTAACCCCTAGAGGAACCAGGCTCAAGGGCGGAAACCAACCTCCTCAGGTCGAACCCTGCTGAAGAGAAAAAGACAGAGTTAACAGGAGAAGAACATCTATTAGATCCAGTCTGATTAGATCCAGTCTGATTAGATCCAGTCTGATTAGTCCAGGACGGAGTAACTGCAGGATGGAGCCGACCCATAGATGGAGTTCATGATTAGAGCCAGACACTGGTCATTGTAAAGGTTGTGGTCATGCCGGGTGATGAACTGGAGACACAGGGCCGGAGACCCACGGTGGAGCTGATGCTCAGGTGCCTCTAGTTGCTCTGGGGGTTCCGATGTGATCACTCCAGAGAAATGTCATTCCTGTGCTTAACAAAGAAGAGGAAGGAAAGAAAGAGTGAAAGAAAGACAGAGAGAGAGAGAAAGAAAGAGGAAAGAGAGAAAGAGACAGAGACTGATTAGGAGGACTAAGAGGTAGACATTGTAACTTGTTGTATGAATTGAGTGTGTTAATGCACACACTGATAAACAATCACACATCAAAGCATCAGTGAACAGATCAAACATACTGTTCCTGACTTTGTGGGTATATAGACCACGATATAAATATGTACACATGCACTGATGACTGGCGAGTGTCTTTTTCTGAATGTATATAAACACTATTTCCTGTATAATTTTATAATTATAATTTTAAAATGAGTTCTGAGTAGTTTATGTCTATTAACTGAGGCCTACAGGTGCAGTACAGTAAAGGGCAACTCATGTGTAAACCTGTTTAAAGTAAGTTCTTAATAAACATGCAAAAAAATCTTAAACTGAAACTTTACTTGCAAAAAAGTTATTTGACGGTTCTAGCTAACGAAAACAGTTCTCCTTCAGTGTTCTGTGCCTATGATCGTTAGAATAGACATCAATGTCGCACTAGTTGATGATCTTCTACTAATGATGCTAATATCCAGAGCGACTTACAAGGTTATTCGTTTAACAGGTAGGCCAGTGCAGTGTTAGGAGCCTTGCCCAAGGACTCCTATTGGTGCAACCCAGCATTTGCTACCTACCTGTCTATCACATGGGGTGGTAGCTCTCTGGTGGGTAGTGGTGTTAACCATTGAGCCACACCAACCACTTCACCTAACCTGAGCTGATTAAGAGTCCTGTTCCAGAAATGATAATAGGACATTAGAGCCAGGTCTAAAGGGAGGAACTTCTACTGACTCTGGAGGAATATTTACCTTGGGATGTTTCTACTTTAATTCAAGTACTTGATCTAAAGTCAGATCTTCACAACACACGTGTGTGGAAGTGTATCATGGAAGAGTTCTGAGGAGCCTCTGAGTTGTTGAAGCCTATCAGGACGGAAAGGGTTACAGAACCTGTTCTAGAGTTCCCTGGAGTTCAGACTCCACCATCCACAGTCACACAGATTGTGTACAAATGGAGGAAATTCAAGACCATCATTTCTGTCCTCAGGAGTGGTCAACCAACAAAGACCACTCCAAGAGCAAGGCAGGCAATAGAGTACAAGGTCACAAAGGAAGTCAAGGTAACTTCTAAGCAAGTCCACCATCAGAAGAACACTGAACAACAACAGTGTTAATGGCGGGGTTGCAAGAACATTGGGTTCTCCAAAGGCAACAATGCTGCCCATCTGCAGTTTGCTGAAAATCACATAGACAAGCCAGAAGTCTGTTATCTTTAGTGGACAGATGAGACCGAAACAAATCTTTTTGGGTTAAATAAGAAGTGTTATGCCTAAAGAAAGCAAAACACTGCATCTGTGAAACATGGTGGTGGTAGTATCATACCTGTTTGCTGCATCTGGGCCAGTACGACTTGCCATCATTAATGAAACAGTGAATTTTGAAATCTACCAGCAAAATGTCTGGACATCTGTGAAACATAACTAAACGAGAATGTGTGTCATGCAGTTAGACCATGTCCCTAAACACACCCGTTCTACTTTAGAATGGGTAACTCAAAAATGTTCTGGAATGGCCCCACCTTAGTCCTATGGGAATGTTGTGAATGGACTTGAAATAAGCAGCACATGTCAGGAAACCCACTAACATCCCAAAGTGTATAGTGAGGAACAGGGTAACATTCCGCCGAGCCGGTGTGCTCATGTCTCAGACTCTGGGACTGTGAAGATGTTAAACCCTGTGAAGAGGATTTCGGGTTTACATGTGACTTGCTGGTAAGGCCTGTGAGGGTGGGTTGACAACACAAGCTTAGTCGTACAAAGAGGAGTAGCTACGGGGTGTTCATCAACTCCCTTTTGTAACTTCTTTCGTACACTTCAAACACTACCGGCAGCTAGTGCTTTCTGACAAATGGTGTCATGAGGGGAAGAAGCCCCACTCTTGGGAATCCCCTGGGTTTTAAATAGCAAGCTCCGCCTCCGGAGATCCCATTCCCCACCATGGGGTTACAACAGTGTAGTTTTACACAATTAAATAACAGAGCTAAATACAAACAAAGCTATACAAACAACCTAGGTCAAACAGTTACCGGTAGTTACATCGACTGGGCCCATTAACATATCAGATCTGCATTAGCCACCCAGCCACCCAGCTGCTGGTCCAGTCTCTGGTCATCCCAAGACTAGGCTACAGCAACCACTACTGCAACTCGCAGTAGTCTTCCTCTGCAGGCCATCAGGCCCTTGCAACTTGTCCAAAACGCTGCAGCCCGTCTCATCTTCAATCTTCCAAAGTTCACCCACGTCACTCCACTGCTGCACTCCCTTCATTGGCTTCCTGTTGTTGCCCGCATCAGATTTAAAACTCTGAGGCCTACAAAGCCAAGAATGGACCAGCACCTCCCTACCTTATGGCAGTGGTGAAGAGTCAAGCTGTACCTCGAGCCCTTCGCGCTTCAGGTACAGCTCGTCTCGAACCGCCATCCCTGAGGACACATGGAAGACAAGCGTCCAGACTCTTCTCTGTCCTGGCTCCCAGATGGTGGAATGAACTTCCACTGGGCGTCAGAACAGCGGAGTCTCTCGCGGTCTTCAAACGCAGACTGAAGACCCATCTCTTCGTAATGCACTTCAGTGAGCGAGCTCTAGTAGACGTGTAAATTGTGTGTATTGTGTTGCACTTATAATGACCTTTTCTCCTCTATAGGTATGAGCACTGGCCTGGGGTTGCCAGGTAGTGGTTTACTTGCTCTATGTCTGTGTATTAATCTCTAGGTACCAGCACTGGCCCCCTGTTCGGGCAGTGTCTGAGCTCATGGTGAGTTCTAGGCTCTACACTTCCTGTACTAGCTGGAATATTATCCAACGGAACACTAAGCACGGTTGTAAGTCGCTCTGGATTACAGCAACTGCTAAACGCCTTAGATGTAAATGTAAATGTAAATGCATTATTGTCTCTTTTATCCTACAGGATATTAGATGTGGAATAGACCTCCCCCTTTCTCCCTATCGGTGGATCCTCCCGATACGGATAAGGTGTTGGTCTCCCTACTGTCCCCATTTTAACAATTCTCCCCTCACAGGCAGACACAGGTAAGTACATCCATACATACACACATGTTATAGTACAAGGGATGGCTTCATTGGTGATGGGGTAGACCTTGCCTTACCACATCACAGGGACTCAACCCCAATGCTTAATGCAAATTCTTAATGATGGAGCTGATGTAGCAGTCCCACTTCAGGTCCTTGGTGATTGTCGTATCCAGGAACCTGTGAGACTTCACAGCCATCACCTTCTGTCTAGGACGGTGAGTGCTGGAAGGGCTGGGGAACTTCTCCTGAAGTCCACTGTCGTCCCCACTGTGTTCGCTGTGTTCAGCAAATATGTACCAAAATTAAAATGAAAATGCAATGTTTACACAGCTATAAGCTGCATATCTGACAAAACGAAAACACAAAATGCATAATTCAACACCAAAGTGACATTTTATGATTCAGTCTTCAGCATGGACACGTTTCAGGCATCAAAATAAAACAGCAAGTGGAAATGAGCGTCGGCACCATCTGCTGGTGATGGACCTTCCATTGCCCACTTTTTGGGTTTACAAATATGTAAATATATGGTGATTAACAGTAGGTGGGGCTAAAACTACAGTATTGCCTATGAAATATATGGGTACGCAAGAGATAGCAGGCTAAAACTCAATTCCTCTCCATATAACTACTGTAAAGATGATTTTAAAGTATCATGTATTTAATAATGTATGTAATGTTATTATAATGTACCATAGCCTCAAACACTGAGCTACACATACAGGGGTTGGACAATGAAACTGAAACACCTGGTTTTAGACCACAATCATTTATTAGTATGGTGTAGTATACAGTGTCAGTTCTTCTTTGGGATTGACATATACTGCGTCCTGCACAGTGGTCAGAGGGATTAAGCCATTCTTCTTGCAGGATAGTGGCCAGGTCACTACGTGATGGTGGTGGAGGTTGGTCCTTCTTGGTGGTATGCTGACATTACCCTGGATACCGTGGCTCTTGATACATCACAAAGACTTGCTGTCTTGGTCACAGATGCGCCAGCAAGACGTGCACCAACAATCTGTCCTCTTTTGAACTCTGGTATGTCACCCATAATGTTGTGTGCATTGCAGTATTTTGAGCAGAACTGTGCTCTTACCTGCTAACTGAACCTTCACACTCTGCTCTTACTGGTGGAGTAGTGGAGAGTCCTTCTGGAATCACTGGCACATACTGATCAATCTAAATGCTTGGCGGATAAAGCTCTGGACGTTTTGGGTTACAGCAAACCACCAGAATTTCATGGTGCTGTGCAGACATGTCTGCGCTCAAAGCAAAAGTGGCCTCGACAGGTTTGGCTGCATCTGCAAATACCTAAAATGTTTGTTGGACATTTAGGGAATCTAATAAAAACTGAAGTACTATATGGAGCATTTCGAGATACTTCTGTGGAACAGGCGAAGGCACCAAATGGAATTCTACTTCCTTCTAACAGTTCTAAAGAAGTTAATGGTTGAAATGTAAACCACTACTTCATCTACCATTACATCTTCCATGGAATGACTTTCTGTGAAGGAGCTTTTAGAGCTGGACGTCTGGTTGCCTTCACCGCCATTGTGAACAATTCTGAAGTTTCTCTACTCTCTTTAAAAAAAGATGGTTAATGTTTCTCTATGAACAGTCCTACAGTCCTACAGACTGATGAACAGATTGAACATGCGGACCACCTGGTAAACTTGTAGACCACCAACACGGTCCCCATCAGATGAACAGCACTTAAAGCTTTCATCTTTTAAAGAGAGAGGAGAACATCAAGCTCCTTTCTGGATTCAGATATGAAGACAGGTTTTGCTGTTCATCCTTCTACTGTGAGAATACAAATAAAGCTATGGGTCTGAAAGGATGTGTAGCTGTTCAAGAAGCTCCTCACTGAGAAATGGGGTCAGACATGTCAAACAAAGAGGCTGCTGGTGTTCTCAGAACGATGGACTGACCACCTCAGAGTCCAGACCTCAATGTCACAAAATATGTTTGGGGTTACTTGGATGATGAGAAGCAGGAAATGCTAAACCAACTTTTAAGACTGAACTTCTGTCTGAAGTTGTGTCTGAAGATGTCTTTGAGGAACTGAAATGAAGCCCCCTGGGGAAAATGCAGAGATTGACACTTTTTCATGACGCTGAATTGAATCGGAACAGCGTTCTAATTGACTAGCGTTTAGGCGGCTGACCTGCGATTAGCCGGTAGGCGAATCACAATGTCACATGACATTTTTAAACCAATAAAATGCAAGCCATGTCGTTTGATACAGACGTGAGCCAATGGTACACATCACATTGTTGGTGAGTGAACATTTTAAGTAGTTCATCCTGAAAAGAGGACTTATAGGTATCCGTCCAGGTACAGCGCCGGACGGAGGACTGGGAGTTGAAAAAACAGACTGTCTGGCCTAAAACCGGATATGTGGCCACCCTAGCTAAATGGAGGAGTATATGTTAGCTTCCTATATTGTTAGCTACATTAGCTTAATAGCTTCAATGTTAAAACTAAAGAAGCAGAATAGACACTAAACATGTCTCGGCTGAGGTATCTGAGGTAAGGCTGGAAAACTGTCTAAACGTGGTAAAAATGTGAAAGAATTCAAACCCATTTCAGTGATTTACGCTCTCGGTCAGTCTGTAAGAAGTGCAGCAGGCCAGTTACCAAACAGTGAGAAAACTGAGCTGCTCAAAACCACTCTTGTCCATATGCAATCAGAGAAACTCTCTTCCATGTCCCGACTGACCACAGCCTGCGTTTACACGTCTGTCTGTTTAATCGCTGTTGGTAAACCCTGCAGATCCACCCGAAAGCCCTGAGATGACTCCCAAATCACCAGCCACAAAATGCGGCCTCTCTTAGCCCACAGCGGAGCTAAATGTCGGCGGTGACATAAATTCTCGAGGTGCGGCCCTGCGCCTTTCTCAGCGGAGCTTTCTGTTTCCCACCCGCCATCCCAACTTCACGGGAGTGGGAGGTGGGAGGGGGGCTGACATTTGGAAATTCCTTACCGACATGGCCTTTTAGCGACATGCATCACCAAACAGATCTAATGTCAATCACAGCTCCCCCCCCCCCATACTCCCTCCCGCTTTCCGGAATGAGCCAAAAAGTTCACTCTATCAAAGTTTGCCAGACGTGTTGAAACAAGCCTGCAGAGTGTCTTACAGATGTTCACAGATGTTACTCGATACAGCTTTAACATCCAGGTTAAAACCCTTTAAACTCCAGATTTGTATGTGGATCAAGACCTAAACTGATACAGCTTACAGTCTACTCTGCAACTTCTATATATATATATATATATATGTTCACTTATTTAAAGTAGTTATATAATACAGTTATGATACGTAGTCTTAAGATACATAGTTACATATACTTATGCTACACAGTGGAGACGGAATAATTCATAGTAGTTCAAGGTGCCATAGAATATAATAATTATATAATAATAATTATAATTAAATAATGTATTAATTCAGGAATTCTAATGAAAAGCATGTGACTTTCATTGGGGTGAAAAATGCCCAGATGTGATTTTACCTGTCTATTTACGCTCAATAATTTTGGTGAGCTTATGAATAATTTGATGAGCTCTGCTCTGATTGGCTGGTTTACAGTGAGAAATGTCAAAATAGACACAATAAATTAAACCTCTGTGTAAATAAGCTCAACGCTGGATTGACAAACAAGACTCTCGTGGAGGTAAAAAAACTCTCTCTCTCTCTCTCTCTCTTTATATATATATATATATATATATATATATATATATATATATATATATATATATATATATATATATATAATAGAGTTTAAATGTGTGTGTGTGTGTGTGTATATATTTAAACACAACACACACACAACATAGTCACCCAGAACAGGGATCGAACCCCAGTCTCCCACATGGGACGGTAGCTTCCTGTTGAGTAGTGGTGTTATCCGTTGTGCCACACCAACCCCAGTCTCACACATGGTGTGGTAGTGCAACGGCAAGCGGTGTCGTGCCAGGCCAGGCATCAGAAAGTTGCTTCTTTGGTTTTGCTTTGGCTAACGTAGCTAACAAGCCATGAAAACTCAAGAAGCAAATTGAAGCACTGCCCACTATGGCAAAGGTATGTTACATGTCCTTGTACTTCAAGATGGTGCAATGCTGCCAATCACAGCAACAATCACAGCAGCTGCCCCTTCGCTGTATTGATTGGTGCTGATTTCTCGCCATTACTGGAGGCTTTGTTTGTGAAGAGGAACAGGAGTTTGAGGGGGACTCTCGAATGGTTCAACTCTCCGTGGTGTAGGAGGAATAATCAGCGTCTCTGGTTTTCAAACTGTGTGGGAGGATGGGAGAGAGTTGTTTGTCCCTCCCAAAAATGATACCACAGAGGGGGAGAAAAAGACACTGCTATTGTGTTAGTGGAACACCGAGGGAAGGTTGGCACTTTTTGGCAGCAACTTCAATCACAAGTTCAATCACCAGCTTCACTGAGCTCAGCTTTCGCCTTGTTGGAGAACAAACCATGTAGTTGAGTAAAGGTAGAGATACCCAAGGTGAAATATCCCCTCAGTGTCAACAGAAGTTCCTTCCTTTAGACCTCCACTGGAGTAACAGTACTAAAGTATGTACCTTCAGATGTACTGAAGTATGGAGAGTAACAGTACTAAAGTATGTACCTTCAGATGTACTTAAGTATGGAGAGTAACAGTACTAAAGTATGTACCTTCAGATGTACTTAAGTATGGAGAGTAACAGTACTAAAGTATGTACCTTCAGATGCACTTAAGTATGGAGAGTAGCATTACTAAAGCATGTACCTTCAGATGTACTTAAGTATGGAGAGTAACAGTACTAAAGTATGTACCTTCAGATGTAATTAAGTATGGAGAGTAACAGTACTAAAGCATGTACCTTCAGATGTAATTAAGTATGGAGAGTAACAGTACTAAAGTATGTACCTTCAGATGTAATTAAGTATGGAGAGTAACAGTGCTAAAGCATGTACCTTCAGATGTAATTAAGTATGGAGAGTAACAGTACTAAAGTATGTACCTTCAGATGTAATTAAGTATGGAGAGTAACAGTGCTAAAGCATGGACCTTCAGATGTACTTAAGTATGGAGAGTAACAGTGCTAAAGCATGGACCTTCAGATGTACTTAAGTATGGAGAGTAACAGTGCTAAAGCATGGACCTTCAGATGTACTTAAGTATGGAGAGTAACAGTGCTAAAGCATGGACCTTCAGATGTACTTAAGTATGGAGAGTAACAGTACTAAAGCATGTACCTTCAGATGTACTTAAGTATGGAGAGTACCAGTACTAAAGCATGTACCTTCAGATGGACTTAAGTATGGAGAGTAACAGTACTAAAGTATGTACCTTCAGATGTACTTAAGTATGGAGAGTAACAGGAGCATGGTTTATTACGGCTCTAATGTCCTATTATCATTTCTGGAACAGGACTCTTCATCAGCTCAGTGTAGGTGAGGAGACCAGTCTTTAATAGAAGCTCATTCATTAGTCTGACACTGACGTCTATTCACATCATCATCAGCACAGAACACTGAAGGAGAACAGGTTCCGTTAGCTAGAACCATAAAATTACTTTTTGCAAACAAGCAAAGTTTTGGTTAA
Organism: Prochilodus magdalenae; assembly: GCA_024036415.1. Taxonomy (NCBI): domain Eukaryota; kingdom Metazoa; phylum Chordata; class Actinopteri; order Characiformes; family Prochilodontidae; genus Prochilodus; species Prochilodus magdalenae. Next base: position 32,023 of record JAMWET010000182.1, read on the forward strand.
AGATTTATTTGCAACTTTTAAAGTTTAAGTTGAATAAAAATCTTTAAATAAAACTTTAAACATGTTCACAAATGAGCGTTCCTTCACTATATGGCATCTGTACGTCTCTGTGCATTAATATAAACTAGTAAAAACTATTTACTATAAAAGGAAATCGTGTTTGTATACATTCAGAAAAAAAGTGCATGTGTACATAAGTGCACTACCTGGCAACCCAACCCGGGGCTCATACCTAAAGAGAAGAAAGGTAATAGTGAGTATAAGTGCAAAAACTAAATACTTAAATATACGCATCTAACAAAAAAATCTACCTACTAGTGCTCGCTCACTTAAGTGCATTACGAAGAGATGGGTCTTCAGTCTGTGTTTGGAGACCCCGAGAGACTCCGCTGTTCGGACAGCCAGTGGGAGTTCATTTTAAAAAATATTTAAAAATCATTTTAATTAATAAAAATAAAGCAGTTTATATTCCATGCCTTGTCATTCATTATTCCATTACTATTTCAGGTGTTTCCTATCGTTTCAGTATCGGTGCCAGCATATGACAGACCAATGGGCTAACAGACAGGCTCAAAACAGAAGCAGTAGCCGTCTAGTAGTCTGAATTTTCCAGAAGCTTCTATTATTTCCTGTTTAGCCATATTAGCTTCATAGCGCTAATACTAAAACTAAAGCAGCACACACCAGACACTAAAACGTCAGGACATTTTATATAGTCGTAATTCAGTTTAATTTGTAGACGTTATAAGAGCAGTGAGCTCTTTACACAAACTACACAGTCAGCTGAACCATATAGAATAGGTATATGGTTAAAGAGGCAGTCATTCATCCCCTGTGTAGAGAAGACTTTTACTCTAAAGCCATCAGAACAGGTCAAACAGAACTTTACAAGAGGCTTCGTTCGGCAAAACTGCCGGGGTTTACTGACCACTGCCACCGCTTTGCTTAGTGGAGCTCCTTACCGGTCATGAGAAACAAGCTCTAGCTTTTAAAAAAAAGCAGTAGCGACACCATGTGGTCAAAATAAACATTACAAGAGACACTTTATTACAAACACCAAACTTGTGCTCTCATTTATTGGCCATTTTATAAGAAACACCTCCCCTTTATTTCCACTGACTGGCCACTTTATTAGAAACACCATCTTTGTACTTCCACTTACTGGCCACTTTATTAGAAACACCAACCTTGTACTTCCACTTACTGGCCACTTTATTAGAAACACCAACCTTGTACTTCCACTCACTGGCCACTTTATTAGAAACACCAACCTTGTACTTCCACTCACTGGACACTTTATTAGAAACACCAACCTTGTACTTCCACTGACTGGCCACTTTATTAGAAACACCCGCCTAGCCCATCTCCCGCATGTTTCCTGTATTTTCTGTTCCTTGAGAATAACGTACATGGCTTTACATGAATATCCCAAACATGACCACAATCCATCTTCCAACCTCTCTTTACCCCTTAGAATGAAACAGGTCGTTTTCTGTTACTGTACCTTTTAAGACTGATCCACAATAAATCAGCTGTGTTCTGATTGGCTGAAAGCACTCACGAGGTGAAACATTTCTTCTAACTTCAATGTGAGTGGGTGGAGCTAAACTGCTATAGGCCGAATAGGTGGATATTTGTAAACAACTTGGTTCCTGTGACGTCACTGAACCGGTACGTATTAAACAGGCTGTTTCTGAAGCTTAGTTTTCGTATATAGACCGTATAGACTGTGTAATGAATGGTGAACATTACAACCTGGAAAATGTTTACATATCAGTTCCGACTCCTTTATTTGGAAAAGTGAGGGGAGTACGGTTCTCCATGGAATGGGACTTTTTAATAATGGCAGCTGTGGGAGAACTCTGGGTTTCTTTTCTTTAGAGGCTTCAGATGTTAGAAGTGGCTAGTTGTCGAATGTGCAGTGTTTAATTAAACCCCACAGTGAAACGGGGGGCATGTGTTTCATGACGCTGCTGTGACAAAACACTGGTAATGAGGCCAACAAGTCAAAGACCCAAACGTGTACAGCAGTATGTACATTATCACGACACACTGGAACAAAACATCTGTTTATTTCACAATGTAGATTCATTCCAGTCAGATCAACTGAGGACCATATAGAACCATCAGGACGAGCTGCTCCGCCTATAGAACTGAAATACTTCAAAAATGCTTTTTTTTATCTCTGGGAAGAAAAAGACATGATTTCTATTCTTGGGAAGTTTCCCAAAGGCTGAGACCCGGCTGACTTTCATCACGGCACGTGTACGTCAAGTTGGGACTCGGATCAGCTGGTCCACAGATTATCTACATCTCCTACACACGTACATCTACGGACAGTTTTCAGTACAGTTCAAGATACAAAATACAAGGCAAAAAAATAATAGTTCAGTCCTTTGTTGTGCATGAAAGACACATATTACATTATTATAAGATTACAACATCCAGGACTTCAAATAAAAACTGTTCTTCCAAGGCGTTCCTCTGCTGCCAGAGTGAAACAGATGAAAGGTTCTAGCTATGCTGGATAACACGGAGCACATATCGCAAGTGTCCCAGTAGATGTGTTTTTGCCTACATGCCTGTGAGGGTGGTTTTGTGTCTATGGGTCATGACTGAATGCTTTAGACCAATCCATGTTTAGACATTTCCAAAACCATTCAGAGGGGTTTGGTGTGAAATGCTTGGTTCTAGATAATCTTAGTCAGAACTGCTCAGAGTGGTGGTGATAGGAACCCAACATCCACCTCTAAAGGTTCCCTTATAGAAAACTAAACATGCAATCGTCATGAAAATGCTTTCTTGCGTCTGGGAGGTTGTTTTGGGATCAGACTGAAGGAATCATTTAAGGAATGTATATTCGTTAATACATTAGGTATAATGGCACCGTTATAGCCTTTGTAGCGAGGCTAGGATACAGGATGGAACACAGACCCCGGCATAAACAGACCCCAAAAGTCGAGGGAAGTGTTTATAACGCAGATGGCCAGGAGCAGTGTTTAATATAAAGCAGGAAGAGACAACCTAATATACGATCTCAGGGCTTCAGGATGGGGCTACGTCCTGAGAAGTCAGGAGTCATAGTTCTTTATAAAATACAGGCATTGTGCTTTCAATGTATGTGTCTGTGGAGTGAGCCTTGAGATAAGGGTAGTCATACCTAGTTTGGAAATGTCTAGAAGAGCAGGAGGGGCATCACATCACTTCCTGAACACTGTAGAAGTATGGAAGCTCTGTATTGTATGAACTACGGTATCTGCCCAGGACTAGGCTCTTCTGCACACACCTGACACACCAATAAAGCTGGAGCCTTTTCTCTCTAATCCAGGACCCAGCATCTGATGGTTCTGTTCAAGAGTCAGTTAATTTTCTAAAAATATATATATAAATAATTAAATTGTTTTATGGCCTGGTCAATTGGTCACGACAAGACTTGAGCTAAAGTCTATCTGTTCATGGCGTAAGGGTACGTATAGGGTGTTCCATGGCAAAATGGTCCCTGAACGAAATTTACTTTCAGATTTGACACTATTTTGTCCATATCAACATTTCACACACAAACTCAGAAGACACATGTAGGTTCACTGGTGAACAGTCTCTATGTGTGCTGGGTTCCCATCACCACCACTATAAAGAGATCTGAGTACAGTTACCCTATGCACACCAAACCAGTCTGAACCACTCTGCTCACAAAAATTTATTTTATGGGTAAATGTGGGTAAACGAGTGGACTTCCCTGTTTACCAGGATGGCTCAAATGCAAAACGACTTTTAGATTTGACTTGTAGAAACAAATGGACGAAAAAAAGGTCCACCAGGTTTTTCTAAACTGGCCAATAAGCACTTTCCCATCGATCCCTTAATTTCCAGCTTTGTACACTCATCATTCTGGTGCTGGAAATTAACCGACAGGAATGAAACTTGGTGGCACAGATGAATGGTTTTGAGAAACTGGTGACCCTTTTCCTGTCCATTCAAAGATGTAATCCATTTGTTGTTGTTCAGTAAAGTCCATGAATGACCCATAGGTGCGAACCAACACAAGCACATACACATTCATGACGTACAGTTTCTTTAGGAACAATGTCTGGGTAATTATTGCATGCTCAAAACTGTACCTGCTATAGGGGAGCCAACATTTTTTGCTCAGTGCATTTTTATAAATAACCATGTACGTACTGGAGGCCAATCTACCACAGCTTACTATGCAGCAATAGAGTCAGAGTGAACTAAACTAAAGGGATGTACAGCGTCATTATAAATAAACAAATCCATCATCTACAGCTGCTCAAGATTTCCAGGAATATTTCACATACAAAGCTGTCTGTAGAAGTGGTACACATACTGCATGTTCTGTAGTGTTGTTCTGAACGTTCCTCAGTTTGTCACCATGTGTTGATATAGCACTGTGTGTGTGTGCATGCTCATAACAGCAACAGTATGTATAGGTACAGCGGCAACAGCAGGTTGTCAATCTGCGACGTGTAAGCCTCCAGCATGGCCACCATGGCGATGGACCCCACCACCCAGGAGTAACTGGCATTCAGGTTTATACTGCCATCAGCAATTAGGAAAATCACCACGGCAATGACCTGCGCAAACACGGAGGTCGCAGTGCCCTCGAAGGTTTTCTTGGTCCCTGGCCAACGAATCTCACCCACCGTGCTTCCGAAAACGGACGCCACAGTGTCACCGACACCCACTGCCAGTACGCCGGCGTAGGGCACCAGACCCCCAGCGCCTCCCATCCCGCCTTTCGGGATGCATGGTGCTGGAGAGAGCCACAGGGGAAGGGAGACCCCCAGCAGCAGGTAGATATGGGTGAAGATTAGGGGCCCAGAATCCCTCTCGTCCAAAAAAAGTGCGAGCAACCGGCGCAATGGCGTCCCTAGTGGCCGGATTCGGAAGAACCGCACCAGTTCAAGGAAGATGAAGGCAGCGAGGCACGCAACGGCAGCCAAGTGCAGCAGAGGTCGATCCAAAATCAGCCCTGGAGTGAAGGTCAGCACCACCAGCAGGTGGAAGTACTTCCTTACCGTCGTGGACACCTGCTGCTTCTTGCTGCTCCCAGAGCACCGGCCATTCTGGCGCAGCACCACGACAACGGCCACAAGAGCAAGGGCGCTCCAGTATGCCAGCAACCAGAGGCGGGTGTTGGTAAGGGTAATGAAGTGGAATATCCAGGCGACAGGGTGGTGCTGTGTCAGCAAGGACAGCCACGGCACCAGCAAGCCCAGGCCAAGCACGGCGGTCATCAGGTGGAAGAAGACGGATGCCGCCCATGTCTCAGACTCCATGAAGAGAAAGAGGATGGCGAAGAAGACCCCCAGCAGCACACAGCCCACCACGGCCACAGGGAGGAAGAAATGCAGTGGATCGGCATTAGCGTTGACTGTGCTGGCTAGCGAACGCTTGATTAGCTGATTGATGATGAAGCTGACTCCACCCAGGACCAGCAGAGCCTCTCCAGGAGTGAAGCAGCGTGGCAGAAGGTAGAGAAGAATGAGGCTGAGGTAGACGAAGATCAGTAGCACCTCCAGTACCTCGATCACCTCCGAGACAGTCAACGTCTGCTTGACCGTATAGAGAATAGCGCTACCTGCAATACCAGCGATCACGCAAGTGTTGGTAGGCACAGGGCGGGTGATGCCCAAAGCAATCAGCGACAGAAACAGTGCCAGCATCATCCCTGTCACCGTGATCACCATGGCGAAGCGCTCAAAGTACACATTGCCAACGGCCACACAGTGGCCCTTCAGTGCCAACCCCAGCAAGGGGATGACCATGCTGGCGGATAACACGCCACTATTGGCTGAGGGGCGGAAGTGGAAGACGGCGGCGCCAGTACGCAGGAGGCGGTCCCATTTGAGCTGGACGTAAAAGGCCTGGACAGCCAGAGCGATGCAGCACCATGAGAGCTGGTTCCAGACTGCCATATGCACGCACAGCACAATGGAGAAGACCACCAAGGACTCCACCAGCACGGGGTCTGTCTGCATGGTTGTGGGATTAGAGTGGGAGAGGCCTGGCAGAGAAGTTTCCTATAGACAGGCCTTTAGTTGAGGACTTGACACAGTCTGGCTTATTTATAGCTCAGCATCATCAGCATGTTCCTCTCCACCTTCTACCAACATCCAGGACCTAGAAGAGACACATCAAAACAGATCTATGGTTAGAGCCACACCAACCACTGACTGATCACCATCATCATCACTGATCAAAAGCCTCAATCTATATCTTCCGCTGGGCAAAATACAGAGTACAGTCGTAACTCACATCTGTGGATGCAGCGAGAGGGTGGCGTTTATTGACGAGGCCTATTTAAAAGTATTCCTGAGCCCTTTTGATGATTCCCATCACAGCAACACGCCCTTCTTAAATTTGGTGCCACCTGAGGGGTTAGGGGTCATCGTTCAATACAGTTCAGATTCATTACAAAGTTGGAATTTGCACATCTGGTTCCAACTTTTTTTTTTGAATTGAGTTTAACGCTTAATCTCCAGTATGTCCAGAAACTAGCCCCACCTAAGAGTGGGAGAGGAGAGGAAAGGAGCACCACGACCAAGGCCACTAGTGCAAGGACACACCAGTATGCTAACAACCAGAGGCAAGTTTTACTAAGGGTAATGATGTGGAATATCCAGGCGATGGGGTGGTGCTGCATCAGCAAGGACAGCTACGGCACCAGCATGCCCAGGTCATCAGCTGTATGACTCCACCCAGAGCCAGCAAGCCTCTCCAGGCGTGACGCACCGTGGCAGGAGGTAGAGGAAGATGAGGTAGACAAGATCAGTAGCACCTCCAGTACCTCTACCACCTCTAAGACAGTCAAAGTCTGCGTGATCGTATAGAGGATAGCACTGCTCGCAATGCCAGCGATCATGCAAGTGTTGGGAGGCACAGGGCGGGTGCAGCCCAAGGCGGTCAGCGACAGAAACACCGCCAGCATCATCCACCATTATATTAAAGTTGGAATTTGCATATCTGTTTCCAACCTTTCTTTGGAATTGAGTTTGTAGTTCTTCTACTTGTAGTTCACTGTAATGAGGGTCTAAATGTAAAAGAGTTTACATCATCAGACAAGCATGTGGAGGGAAATCAACAGGAAGGTGTTGTAATAAGCAGGGAGTTGCTAAACTCTGAACTGTACCATGCTGAACTTTGGCACAGTGAGCTCAGGCTGTTCACACATAAACCTTCCCTCGTGTAATCTTAGAGAGCATGAACTGAAACGAGAAAGAGGTGCAAACGTGTCTTTTCCACATATTAGTTTGGATATTCTGAGTCGAACACCAGCGGAACATGAGCAGGAGTGTATGGAAAATGCCACCCAGTGTAGAAGCACACGCTCCAAGACCAGGCACCAAGAATACTGTGCTATAACATTACAGTGTAATTCATAATACATTGGTATAGAGTAACAGTCAACAAAGGTCCTGGCGTCTTAAAGGGGAAATTCCACCAGTGGAGAAACGTAAAGAGCGTAAATGGTACAACTGTAGATAATCTTACTCAGGCTGATATGCTTTACAATGGTAGTGAAAGGAACCAGGGGGCCAACGCAAATGTTAATTCATGACTAGTCCTGTGAGCTTTTATATGTAGTGTCAGCAAGTTTCTCTAGAACAGAGCATTTTACGTCAGTTGCACCAACTCGGACCTATTTAAATGCAGTTGTGATGGGAACCAGAGGTCACCATGTCAATAACACCATGTTTATATTGCCTTTTAATTTTGCCAGTGAATCCACACATGCCTTCCAAGTGTTCATATTGGACATTGAATATGGTAAAATAGCGATAAATCTGAAAATAAACGGATTAACATACAATTTAAATCAAGCCCATATAATAAAACTACTATTAAACCATGCCTAAGACATCAGCCAATGTACTCACAACCATTTCATGCAATAACTTTTAGGGGTGGGTGTTTGGTTCCTGTCACCAACACTGTCATCAATTCTTACTCAGGTTATTTTTCGTAGAACGAAGCATTTTACGTCAAATCAATCTGAACGGCTTCGCTGACGTGTTAATCATTTTATCATACAGAAATTTGGAACCATCGGTGGACTTCCCCTTTAACGTTAGCTGGAGCTCCTCGTACAGTACCGCTGCTATGCAAAAATAAATGGGTGACATCAATGATCCATTCACATTTTCGGGATATAAGGGCCTAATCGATGGTTTTGATAAGTGATCGGGGGGCGATCAGCCTTTGTTTAGGACAGCGATGAGTTGATCATCATATTTAGCAGTATGGACAGCGAACAAAGACCAAGCCCAATATCAAATCTTAGATGAATCGGCTTACCAGCGGCTCGAAGTGAAGTTTTTTGCTCCGCGAATGGCGATCTTTTGTGATATTTGATCGCTGTCGTGTTTCCCACACGGGTGGGGGGCGGCCATATTTGACAGCTGGGTCACGTGGGATGTAGCGATGGTGATTCAACTCCAAAGGTGTCGGTTCTTCGAATCTTGTGCCTCCTGGAGTAGATCTCTATTGTTGGTCAATAGGGTGAGAGTCGAAACGCTTGGAGTCGACTCCCCGTTATTTCAACCATAACATCGTGTTCGGCGCAAAGAGACTAAAACGGCACTTCTAATTACTTTCTAGTGACGGCTGAAAGAGTTAGTAAACTACATTGAGGGTGCGTTAATCTGTTGCTATGTTTAAAAACATAAAAATGATCAAATATAGCGTCGACTCCCATTGACACCGGTAAGAAGAGTTGGGAATCGGAGTCGAGATTCCAGAACCCCGGAACTCGTGCACCCCAAGTAGGATGAACGAATGAAGTTTTCATATTAAAATATATTTTAAAATATTTTAAAATGACTAACTATCGTTCCTATTTCATATAACAACAAAGATATTGTGTTTCGAATCATTTATACTAAATAATTGTTCAAACTTGCCTCGATAACGTCACGTGACAGAACGCCGCAATGCTATTGGCCACATGGAGGCGGGGAAGATGGCGGAGTCGGAGATGTGCGCGAGGTAAATGAAAGAAATGTCAACTTTATTGTTAAAAAATAATGAAATAGGCTCCTAACTTGTTTGTCCGAGTTATTTCTATATTGGTATTACCGGGTCTATAGTGTGTATAAAATCTCGGCTCGTCTTTTCTGCTGCTGTTTTTAAGGTGTTTATAAACGCGGTGGAGAGCATGTTGCTTTGGAACCGCGTTTGTGTAGCAACATGCTAACAGTAAAGTTTCAGCTTATAAAATGCTGCTTGGTACCAACAGAACATGAACAGATTAGTTCTGGAGTTGAGGCGAGTTATATAGGACTTAGCAAGTCTAATTAAACTTGCTCTCACTGTTCTGTCCAAACCTTCTGGTTGATGTATCTTTCTGAGTTTGTTGAATTGGCTAACGGCACTGATAACTAACTTCACTAACTTCATATTCCTGAGATTTTGGTGGCTGTAAGGAATATACCTACCGTGGCCGACGTTTTCCTTTATCTCCGGTTCTGTTCACCATACCATACGAACTAAGATGCGTTTCAGTGTGTGTTTAAACACTCGGCAGTTCTGAAAATGCAGTTAGAAGTGTTTCTGAGTGTTTGGTCAGTCGGTAGCTAATGTTGTGAAGCACCTGCCAAGAAACAGGCTGGTTATTTGAGAAACGTAATTGTTCTTTTGATGAAGTTTCCCCATTTGTTTTATTTTCACAACCTTGCTCGCTGTTTATGTATAAGTGGCACTTACCACAAGGGTGCCCCTTGTAGTTCTACGGTTACAGTCCATCTGTTTCTCTGTCTGGACCCCCAGAGGACCACCAGAGAGCAGATATCATGTGGGTGATGGATCATTCTCAGCACTACAGTGACACTGACGTGGTGTTAGTGTGTGTGGCGCTGGTATGAGTGGATCGGACAGCAGTGCTGCTGGACTTTTTAAACACCACTCACTGTCCACTTTTAGACACTCCTACCTTGCCGGTCCACATTGGAGATGTACAGTCAGAGACGATAGCTCATCTGCTGCTGCATGGTGCAGTATTGGTCATCCTCTAGTCCTTCATCAGAGATCACAGGGCGCTGTTGTTTTGGATAGTTTTGTGTCATTGTCGGCAGTGACACTGCAGTAGTGAGAATGATCCACCACCCACATAATACCTGCTCTGTGGGGGTCCTGATTGTTAAAGAACAGAATAATAGAGTACAGAGAATCAGATGGGCTACCGTCTGTAACTGTAGAACTATAAGGTGCATCTATGTGGTAAGTGAAGCTGATGAAATGGATAAGAGGTGTAGATGCATTGAAGTGGTCCTATTATTATTAATAACAATAATAATATTATTATAATTTATACATATATTATTAAATGCATATACTATTTTTAAAAGCCTCTCAAAATAGTGGCTTAGCAAATCAAAGTAATGGTTTAGCTTTCCATTTAATAATAAAAAGTAATAAAACAATGTTGGATTTTAACCTGGGTGGTGGGATTGGGCTATAAGCGCTGGTGATTTTTCTGGTTTTGGCATTTTGCACATGTATACCCAACTATTGTCTATGTTCATTGACAATTTGGTGACTGGCTTGTGAACTTAGAGTGGCCTCAAAATGTATTTGGATGCTGTATCTATTTAACCGTTCGTAGAATTTAACTTGAAAATCTTTAACAGCTTGTTAGTGTCCGAGAAATACTTTTTGCATACCGTCTAACCAGAGCGCACTAATGCTGCTGTGAAGTCTGGGTCTTGTGGGCAGTCGTGGGCTGGAAGTTAGGGAACCAGCCTTGTGACCGAAGGGTCGCAGGTTCGTTTCCCTGAACCTACAGTAACGACTAAGGTGCACGGCACCTAACCCCCAACTGCTCTCTGGGCGCTGTGGGCAAGTGTGCTCTCTGCCCCCTAGTGCGTGTGTGTGTGTTTTTCACATCACGGATGGGTTAAATACGGAATACAAATTCCTCTGTGTGAAAAAGCACAAATGGCACAAAATAGCTCAAAAACACTCTACTCAGAGAATGATTGGCCTCACCATTATATTTGGGGATGTCTTTCTCACAGTGGTGTCTGTAAGCTTGTTTTCATTTTAAAGAGTATTTAAAGAGACTTTTTGAATGCAAACCTGCAGAAATCTGCACAGAAGCTGAAACTTCCACATTTTCAAATAATTATTTGCAGAATGGTCTGTTTAAAATATGTGCTGGTTGGTTTGACATTTGTTTCCTGACACATTTTTCTGAATGGCACAAACGTCCAAGTTTTGGTGTATTTTGGTGCTCATCCATCTCCTGTTGGACTGCTATACTGATGCTTACCCTTTCTGTTTGGCATTGTAGGAGTAGTCGGGAGTTATGGACCATCTTGCTCGGAAGATCTGCCTTGCGGGAGCCGGTAAATTTGCTTGACATAAGCTAATGTAGTGCATTATATTCTGCGTGATGCTTAATGTCTTTTAATATTGTGACAGTCAGTTGTCTTAACTTCATACTTTTGTCTTCTCTTCTCTGCTGTGTGTATGTGTAAAAGGCCCAGATAGAAGCAGAATTGGAGCGAAATGGAGATCGGCTGCTGCGGGGTCTGTCCTACTACAAACCTCCTAGGTAAGCAAATACTCATGCTAAACAGTTGTTTCCTACTTATGTTGTAGAACTTTATTAGAGGTCTGATATTGAAGCTAATTACCTTCTTCAGACGGTTCCTTGTAATGTGAGATTAGCCTATCTTCAGGAATGCATGTGTCCAGGAGATTATTTATTTCTTTCTTTTTCCCCCCTCTGTGGTTCACTTAATTTTTTTTTTTTTATATATATATATAAAATTAACTTTATGTAATCTCTAATGTAAAAGTTTTCTATAGTATAGGCCCTGGAATAGGCAGGCTTCTGCACAAACCCACTGCCGTTCTGTTACGTTTGTTTTATGTTGCTGCATAGTATTGTCACTGTTGGTACTTAGATGCCATGTTGTCATAAGTTACTGCTGGTGTTGCTTGGCAGTAGATTGCAGTACTCTGTATTAACGAACTGTTATGACTGAATTATTTTCTAAGTACAATCAGTTTTGATGCTGTGATGCTTTTTTTTTTTTTGCACTCAGTTCTTCATCAGCAGACAAGCTGAAGGCTAATAAAGATGTGGCTCAGCCTCTTAAAGACTTTGGACTCAGAATCAGCAAATTGCTGGTAAGCAGAGCGAGACCTCTTTTTCCAAAATGACTGAGAGGGATGAACGTTATTGGTGTAACAGTAATGGCACTTTAATTCTGAGAAGTGTGTCTCTGATTAGAGCTTGCTAAATGTGGCTTTGTTTGTTCTAGGGTCTGGATGAACAGCAGAGCGTGGAGCTTTTGCAGTGTTATTTGCAGGAGGACTACAGAGGGACGCGCGACACACTGAAGACAGTGCTGCAGGACGAGAGACAGAGTCAGGCCTTACTGCTTAAGGTTTGTTTATGCACTGCTGTCTTGTTCTTTCCTGTGTTTTTCTGTCCCTCAGTTCAGTTCAAAGTACATGTACTGGCATGTCTGTAGCTTTGTTGAAGCATCTAAGACACATGTCAGCACCTAACACTTGACATGGCAGGTAATATTTGTATATACATACACATATACCTTATCCCTACCCCAAGCGCTGCTACCTAATTGAATGTAGAAATAAAGCATGGGCAATACTGTTTTGACTTCTGCAAAAAAGGTCAATACACTGCATTTATAATTTACAGAATAAATTTTAGTATTTATCCTCTTAAGCAGATTTTTAATTTATACATGACTGAACAGAATGCAATTATGCCTAATCAGGGCAAACTGGTTTAAAGCAGTTCACCTCTAAAGGTTTATTTTATATATTTATATAATTTTGTTGTGTTTGTTTTTGGTCTTCAGATAGCAGATTTCTACTATGAGGAGAGGGTGTGTCTCCTGCGCTGTGTTCTCCTCCTTCTCACCTACTTCCAGGATGAGCGACATCCTTATAGGGTAAGGATCTTGGTCATTAGTGGCTACAAGAGACGTCCCTGTCAGGTCCAAAAAAGTCCTGGTGATAGTCCAGGCCAATTCAAGCCTGTTTTTGCGGAAGGCGTTCAGCTATATTAGGCCTGATCTAATTCTTTATGACCTGCGACAGCATAGAGTGGCTTCTAATGTTAAAAAGCCTGTATTTTACATATTTTTTTGCATTTGCATTTTAGGGTCATGCATAGGAACTACATACTTTTATAGATCTATACCAAGTTCCATAGCAGTTACTGGGTGATGTATACCAGGTTATTTTTCGGAACAATAAGCAGTTCATTTTAATGCTGGTCTCTTTGTTTGGCTGTGTAGGCTGAGTATGCTAGCTGTGTGGGGAAACTGGAGAAGGACCTGGTGAATAACTATCAACAGCAGTTTGAAGCACTGTTCAATGCAGAGGCTCCAACATGGGAAACTCACGGGAACCTGATGGTGAGGCTAATTCAGTCTTTCTTTTTTTTTCACTCTGTTTAAGGGAGCGTGTATCTGACTCGGTGCTCTGTGTCTCTCCTTCTGTCCTCTTTTCTGTAGACGGAGAGGCAGGTGTCTCAGTGGTTTACACAGTGCCTGAGGGAGCAGGCCTTGCTGCTGGAGGTTTTGTTCCTGTATTATGCCTACTTCGAGATGCCTCCTAATGACCTTTTGACCTTTACCCGGCTGTTTAAGGAGCAGGGCTTCGGACAGCGGCAAACCAACAGACACCTCGTTGACAAGAGCATGGATGGCTTGGTGGACCGAATTGGGTTAGAGCAGACGCTTGGACTTCAATAGGCTAGAAATGCATGTACTAGAGGAGTGTGATCAGGACAGCCCTTCTTAAAGAACAGAAATTAGACAACAGCATGTAGAACACTTTAGACAACTTAGGAAATTTGACTTTAAGTTGGTTAATAAGACTGTCTTCTTACATTAACACATGAACTATTGGTGTCCTGTATGTTTGTAGGTATTTCAGTTGCCTGATTCTGGTTGAGGGGATGGATATTGACTTTTTGCATAAATGTGCTCTGGAGGATCGAACAGAACAGCACCAACTCAGCAGCACGCATGACATCAACAAGGTAATACTGCCCAGTCATACACCCCCTAATCTTAATACAAGCGTAGTGTTGTCTGAACTGTGGTTGTGTGCACATAATGACTGTTTTTGATTCATGCTTTGAACCCCCGTCCCCCCAAGACCTTTTATGTAGATTTTCTCATTATCAAAATAAATAAATGAATAACAGAAATGAAATAAATAAAAATAACTAAATGAATAATATATATACATGCACACATATACACACATATATTTAAAAAATAATAACAATAATTCTCATCACCCGCCTTATTTTCTGTTTCAAAACAATTGTACACCCATATGTTCAAAATATTTCAATAATGTCTGCCATATATTTTCAAATTCCACTACCCTTCCACTAATTATGTCAGTTTCTTCAAATACAGGAGGCCATCTCTCTCACCCATACATGTAGTGAGGGCACATCTACGTTTTTCCAGAACAAAGCTATCAGTCTTTTCTACCCTGCAAAAGACCAAAATCAATTGGGGTCTAACAGTTTAACAGGGGTAACATAGATTCCCATCAACCATTTGTATTACAACAACCTCAATCTTGTATTAATAGATTGTTTTTGAACTTTGAGACATCCCATTCAATCTCTTTTATATCTTCCTGTACATCTAGCCTCTTTATGGATTATCCTAATATGTAATTCGGTGAAAAGCAAGTTGTGCTGCCAGCTGCATCTCCAATATCTGAATTGCTAAGCTAACTTGCTGTTGTTGCTGTGTGTTCACATCATGCCTGATATTCTTAATGCTGCTATGGAGAGTTTTATTGAAGGGAATAAATTGCTAAATGAAGAAGTTAGTTGTTTACATCTGAAAGTTGTGACAGGAAAGTAAGAGCATCACGTTATGACTTATCTGGCAGTTTCATGCTGTATTGTTCCACTTCCAACTCCAAGTCTAGATTTGGAGAAGCAGCACACTGCATTGATTAGTGGCTTATCTGCTTTGATATCTGGTTTAGTACAGTTACACCCAACTCATTCACAAGCTTCTCATGCATCAGCCATTCAATTAATTTACTTTGCTATCTCTCTCTTTCTGTCTGTAGGAGATGGATCAGATGTTACTAACATTTGGTGATCTTCCTCACCATGGCCCGGTCCTGCTGGCCTGGGTCCTTCTCAGGCACACACTTCAGCCGGTGGAAGCAGGTCCGACCATTAGAAAGCTTGGTCACATGACGCTTCAGCTGGGAGTGTTCCAGTATCTCACAGACATGCTGCAAGCCCTCGGCAACACCGGCAACAACGTAAGAGCACCACAGCCTGAAAGGCTTACTGAGGAATCAGAAGGGCCAGCTAGCAAATAGTAATCTTATATAGTAGTAATAGGGGGACTAACAATTAACAATTAACAAACTTTCTGCATAGTTAATTGAGATGCAAATGTGAGATATGAAGTGGTTAATTGTAGAGAAATGTATTGACACATGTCTACTTATTTACTACCCGAAACCACCAGTGACCCTACACACAAGTTTTTAATGTGATGTTGATGGTAAAATGGTGAACTAATTTGTCTTACCACGGCCTGCATGTACCCTCTTTTAAAAATGTCTCAGGCATCAGGCAGCATGTTCTTCACTATTTTATGTAAAATTTTCCTCTAAGAGGTGGTGCCTCGACTCGGGGAGGGGTTGAGCACACTGAACGGAAAAATCTCAATGAGACCCAAAGAGACACATACAAACACGCAACCGACTGAACCAGGGTGCTTTATTTAGACAGGAAGTAGCAACCAAACCAAAACACAACCTGAATAGCAGGCCTACAGTCCTTCACCCCTCAGTCTCTTGCTTTGGCTTGCACATGTGAGGCATAGAAGCCCACATGTCCTCCCTTCTTCACACTGGAGAGAAGGCCAGGATTTAGGGGCATGGTCATTGGGGAGCACGTGCCCATTTCTGGAGAGAATGGCATGACCCCACTCCACCAGTGCCACAAATGGTTATACACCTTTACAGGACAGTTCTGTTGTGAAGAGTCCTGACTTTGTATGTTTCTTTAGAACATAATATTACATGTCAACCCTCTCTGGATGGCTTCCTTTATATCTTAACATTGATTTGTGCAGAAATTTAGAAACATCAGTTGATTTCCATCTTTATCTAACAGTTTGTTTTTTTGTTTTTTTTTTAATACATTGATTCATTTTGAATATTATTCAATCACTGATTCATGTTTTTATTTTCCTTTCTCTCATTTTGCCCTCTCTCTCTCAAGTGCACCGCCAGTACTGCGAGAATGTGTATTTATGGTCTCCTCTCGTTCGTGGTCACCTCATTTGAAGAAGACACATTGGGCAGCCAGCAGGTACCTTGCATTTCTCTACAGCACTCCAAACTCAGATTACACACAGACATGTTTTAAATTTATTAACCCCACTTTACTGTTCTTTGTCTCTTCTTTTGTCTTATCGTAGCACCTGATCAATGCAGCCTGTGAGGTCCTTGCAGCCCCGAGTTTAGCGGAGCTCTTCTGGGAGTCAGTGAGTGTCACACAAGCTTTAATTACCAGTACCACAGCTTCTGTCTGATTTTATGTTTAAACCTGTGTCTATTTGTGACCTACAGAAGCCTAATGTTGGTTTGGAGATGATCCTGGATTCTGCGGTGGGGGTCTTTCCTTACAAAACCGGACCTTTATTGCAGTTACTCACAGCTCTACTATCTGACAAATCTACTGCTAAAAGGGTATGTTCTAACACACGTGTTCTGATGTTGCTAGGGCTGTTCTGAATATCATATATTGGTTTTGCTTCCTGAGTTTGACATTCACCTCTCATCATCACCTTCTTTTCAGGTGTACACATTTCTGGATAAAATGTCCTTCTACACAGAAGTGTACAAACACAAACCAAACGATGTGTTGTCCAGAGAGGATGAGACGCTGTGGAGGAGACAGACACCCAAACTGCTCTATCCTCTGGGTCTGTTGATCATTTTTATTTTTATTTATTTATTTATTTATTTATTTGTTTTACATGTGAGCTTGTGGGATGCATGGAGTTGTAGTGGACACATGTAAGAAATGCACAAAATGTATAAAGATAGCTGGCAAAACTATTTGCTAATAATTAGTGTAATACTGGCTATTAAAACATTACATTGTGTTAATCATACTTAATCGATTGAGTTTTAATTATATAAATTATGAGACCAGTGTGACTAAATATATGGTAAAATAGTTTACTACAGTTTAATTATGGTTGGCTCCGCACCTTTAGATTAATGCACCACCTTTTTGCACACCAAGTAAAAGAATGTCTGTGTCTCTGTCTCTCTCTCTCTGTCTCTCTCTCTCTCTCTCTCTCTCTCTCTCCCTCCACCTCTGCCTGCAGGTGCCGGTCAAACCAACCTGCGGATGCCTCAGGGGTGTTTTGGACAGGTGTGCGTGGGGGAGCAAGGTTATGTGGTTCGTTGGGATTACTCCTACAGCTCCTGGACACTCTTCACCTGTGAGATAGAGATGCTGCTGCATGTGGTCTCCACCGCAGGTATACAGCAATTACACAGCGAGGACTTGGATAATGCTTATATTATATATTTCTCGAACCAATCTTAATTCTGTTCATATTGTATGTGTAAAATCCACTGGTTAAATATGTACATGTTTATTAGATGTACTGGCCCACTGCGAGAGAGTGAAGCCGATATTGGACCTGGTGCACAAAATCATCAGTACCGATTGGACGGTTTCTGACTGCTTGCTGCCTCTAACTTCACGAATCTACATGCTGCTTCAGAGGTGAGGCAACATATTATTCAGACTCTTAGCATCCATCTTACTCAGTCTCTGTGCATGTTTAAGCCTGTTTACTTTACAGGCATACACTAAAGAAGATATTTGTACTTTCATGTTGTCCAGCAAGAAGGCAAATTTACCATGACTCTTAAAAGCATTTTCACAATGTGTGCGTCACAGTATTTTGACAGACGCATTGCACTAGCAGTGCCATATTTAAGTCAAGCCATTAGACCTCTGAGTACAGTTATTTTAGTTCAACATTTCATAAAGTTCATAAAGTTAAATGTGACAGATGACTATTTTACCATGCAGTTGGTCAGTACTAATGATACCCATGATGTGCTAAGAACACCATGTTGTCCCTCACCATTATATAATTGCCCAGAATTTATTTTATTTTTTTACCTTTAAAACCAGAATATAGAAATTGTATTGATTGTATTTCAGGTTGACGTCTGTCATAAACCCACCAGTGGATGTGATTGCTTCATGTGTAAACTGCCTCATTGTTCTCGCCACACGGCAACCTGCAAAGGTAAGAAGAGTTTAAGCCACAGTTGAATATGGCCTGATTATATAGTTTCTTGAATGTTAATACAGCACAGAATTGACTTCATGCTGGTTGTGCAGGTTTGGTCCAGCTTGCAGCACACGGGGTTCCTGCCCTTTGCATCTGTACCTCTAACCACCATGGCACAGGCCATAAGGTAACAAACAAACACATTTAGTTAAATTGGTCATGAGACTTCCTGCTGTTTTGTGCTCTGATGTAGCAGTATAGTAGAAAATCGGGGAAGAAGAGACAGTGGCGGGTCAGCTTTCGGTGTTATGTCAAATGAAGTTAAACAGTAAGATGTTTTCTTATGTGATGCTCGACTGACACAGTAAGACATTTGCAACTTTTGGTATTATTTGCAGAGCGTTGTGTAGTAATTAATTACAGGCTCCACCTCTATACAACCTTTTGGTTCCCCACAGACATGAATTTGGTACTTCTGGTTATAACTTGCCTTGTGTCAATTCAGCCTTAATGAGGACTTTCACTGTGGTGGGAGTGGGAGTGGGTGGGTGTTTTTTTTTTTTTGTTTTTTTTTATTTATTTATTTATTTTTTTTTTTCTTTTTTCTTCTTCTTCTTCTTTTGAAATGTTCTTCCTAATTAAATTAATAAAATATCAGGCATTTAGTGCGGCTTGGTTTACAGTTCTGTTCTGAAGAAACATGCTGTCAGAACCGCGCACAGTGGTGGTGATAGGAATCCAATGTCCACCTGTAAAAGCTCCCTAATAGAGTTGTAACACAGAATGATTATGATAATGTTGCCTGATATTGTTTTTTGGCAGTGATAAGATGCACTTTTGGTTGTAAATATTTAAAGTATTTCAGTTTTCCACTTAATTCATTGTGGGGAGGTTCATAAAGTTAAACAAATAGTCAAAGAAAACAAATTTTCTTTCTTTTACCATTATTTTACAATTAAGAGCATTGGATTAAAAAAAAAATCTATGAAGAACATAATGCTTCACCATTTCCAGTAGGTTTTTTTTCTCACTGAATGAATTCTGATTTAAGATTATTCAGGAGTTTTTTTTTTTTTAATTATTTATTTATTATTTTTTTTTTTTTTGATTTCCCTATTGAATATTAAGGTTGAGTTTGGTATTGTAGTTTTTTAGTTTTTACGACTGAGATTTAGCCGGAATGCTTTAGCAGGATGTCTGAGGGTAATAATATATATTTAAAAAAAACCCTCCTGCTGCCTCCTGGATTGCGAATGTAACGGCGTAGGGCCCAGTGAGCATCGTTCTGTTAATAGTTTAGTAGTAGTTTCTCTGTGTACTTCGTCTTCAGTTGTTTTGACTTTGTGTCATGACTGTTTTTGTATGACTCTGACAGTGCTGAGGGAATGAAAGCCGGTAACTATGGCAACTTACTGGTGCTGATTGAGCAGCCTCGAGGAGAGTATGGCGTGACGATTGCCTTTTTGAGATTGGTCACCACACTTGTCAAGGTAACTCGCGCGCTGTCTCTGTGATTGTGTGTTTTGGAAGTCCCATGTTTAATGTCTGTTCTGTGTGTAGGGCCAGGTGGGCAGCACTCAGAGTAAAGGACTGATTCCCTGTGTGCTACTGGTGCTGAAGGAGATGCTGCCCACATACCACAAGTGGCGCTATAACATGCACGGTGTCAGAGAGAAGATTGGTGAGATGTCCACCCGCCTCATTCTGTATATGCATAGTATATGATCATAATGTGGCTTCAGTGAATCATCAAAACATTGCAAAATACGAGGTGCCCCTGGTTTGTCTAGATTCCTGACAGCCATGCTGAAGTACGCCTTGTAGGCCTTGCACATCTTGGCAGATACTTTTAATGGAGTCCTTTCTTTCGCTCTTTTCTTAAATTGGCCATAGACATGGTAGATTGCATCTGCAGATGCATTCAGCCTTGTGATGCCCTCTATGTTAAATGCAGCCGTGTGTCTGCTATCCATTCACTCAGCTATAACAAAATGAAATGGCTGTTTTAATGTTTCAATGGTTTCTTATACTTCTATGTAAACTATTGAACAGCCACGGTCAGTGTTTCTAGAACGTTCCAAACTGTTCTGTAAACTTCACAATTCAAGAAACTGTTAAAAGCCTACTCATCACTCGTTTTCACACGCGGTTTAGAAAATAGATTTTCTGTACATTTTAAGCCTAAGAAATCAAGAAAGTGCACTTAGTACCTGGGAACAAGAAAAACAATAACTGTGATGAAGTGTTCTGTTTTATCAGCATTGTCAGCAACATTCAATTTATATTTATTCTTTATATTTATTATTTATATTTATTATTTAAGTTATTTATAAAGTTAACAATTAACAGTCATCACATCATCATCATCATCATCATCATCACATGAATGCAGCCTTTTCGCCATTCATGTGAATCGTGTAGCTTTGAAGAGTTGTAAGTTTTGAGAATTGCAAAGAGTTTGCTACCAGCAGAGTGCTCTGAAGGAGAAACTACTCTCTCTTACAAGCACAGAACGAAATTCAGTCTTTGCTCAGCCAATCTGGATTATAGAGTTTTTGTTATTAAGCCAGATGTTACAGAAACGTGAACAAAGAGTGAAGTTGGTTTTGGTTTTTTGCATATTTGGATTTCTTTATTCAGTACTTTGTGAATAGTGGACAGCAACAGGTTAATACATGGAAGTGATCATTATCAACTAAGGGAAACTTCCAAACTGCTTTCATGTGGCACTGATGTAGCACATTTGCTGGGAACCATCTGAAATAGCTGTGACAAGACAGTCTACAGAATACATTGTGACTGGCAGCCATTGAAGTCCAAGCATAGTGCATTAATAGAACCAGAAGCAACCTTTTAACAAACAGCTTCTCATCGACCATACCCCTGTCAGCAAGTGTCCAAACACCACAACCTGCACACACATGCACACAATATGCTGGATCTGGATATTTGTGCACTATGTAATGTATACTAAATTCGCTGTTAATCTTTTTCAGGTTGTCTGATTTTGGAGCTGGTCCATGCCATTCTCAATCTGAGCCCCGAGGGGGAATCGGAGGGCAGGTATGGGAGCATGATGGTGATTAGAAAAAAGACTGATTTACATGCTTCTATTGTAATGGGACTGGCTTGTACACAATAGCTACTTCACTTGGTATTCTTGAGTTTGAGAGCTACATCTTTCATGTATGTCTGTATAATTATCCTTGATGTCATCTTTGTTCCCCCGCAGCACACCCAGCCTGCAGTCTCTCTGTATATACAGCCTGGCCAACACTGAGGCAGGTCAGGCTGTGGTCAATATCATGGGCGTTGGGGTGGACACCATCAACGTGGTCCTGGCAGCTCAACCCAGCAGGTAGGCGAGAGTGCATGTGTGTGCTTTTACGTTTTTGTTTTGCTTGCTGTTTTTTGCTCACATCTGTCCATCTTTGTCTTATAGTAGTGGTAGCTGTGAGGGTCCTGGGCAGGTGTTAATTCAGACGGTGAAGTTGGCCTTTTCAGTCACCAATAACGTCATCAGACTAAAACCGCAGTCAGACACAGTGTCTCCTCTCGAACAGGCTCTTACACAGCATGGTGAGTATGTACACACACACACACACACACACACACACACACACACACACACACACTCCTGCAGTGTGTTAACCTTATTTTGCATTACTGGTGATACTAAAAGTGTTTTGTTTTTCAGCCAGCAATGTCTATTTGTGAAATACAATCTGTTACAGGTTCTAAATTGTGGGACTAAATACCCAGTTTTACAAAGGTTCTAAATGCATAATTTTAATTGAATCCATCTTATTGCTTTATATGATGTTAGATAATAATTTGTACTAATTAAATTTACAATTAATTACGTTGATGTTACCAAACAAATAACTGTAAGAGAAGGAAATCTAATTTAATTTCCTCTGTTACTATTAAACTTCATCACATATCTGTAAAGCAATTTGAGTTACCACTGCTATGAAGTCAAGAAATCTATAATTAGTTATTACAGTAAGTAACAGGAAATGTTTAGTTGCACAGTAACAATGTTATCATTTTAATTGGATCATTTTAATTTTAACAGGTGGACATGGCAACAACCTGATAGCGGTTTTGGCTAAATACATTTACCACAAGCATGATCCAGCACTGCCCCGACTTGCTGTCCAGCTTTTAAAGAGACTCGCCTCGGTAATGATTGACAACCAGCACTCTTTCCCATGATAGACCATTGATTAGGATGACACTTATTGATCCCGAAGGAAATTGCAATCTTTTTAATTGCCCTCTGCTAGTTTTCCTTCTTTGTTGGTAAGCTTTTTTCCTCCAGAAATAACCCTAGACTTGCGCAGAGGCAGTCAAAAGGGAAATATTTTAATATTTATAGAATTTAAGGGAGAGTTTTACATTTTAAATGTAAAAGAAATGTGTGTTTTGTGTGTTTGTTCTTTTTTTTTCTTTCCTTTTTTTTACATTCTAGTGATGCATTGATACCCTGTTGAATTTGACTGTAAATACTGCATTCTCTGTGTGTTTTGTGCAGGTGGCTCCCATGTCTGTATATGCATGTCTGGGTAGCGATGCAGCAGCAATCAGGGACGCGTTTCTCACTCGACTTCAAAGCAAAACTGTTGATCTGCGCATTAAAGTCACCATTCTCGAGTTCCTCACTGTTGCAGTAGAAACACAGCCTGGACTCATTGAACTCTTCCTCAACCTTGAGACCAAAGATGGCAGTGAAGGGGCAAAGGTTTGTTATTGGGACTATATGTTAACCCCCCATCCCCCATGACCTACAATTAATATGCTGCAGCATTTCCTTCTGTTTGGGTGTTTCTAACTAGATTTATGTATGTCTTTGTATCACTTTCTTTCCATGTTAATTTATGTGTCTTTATGTACATATGCAGGAGTTTTCTCTGGGTGAATGGAGCTGTCTGGCCGTAGTCCTGGAGCTGTTGGACTGTGAGCTGCACGGGCAGTACTGGTGTCCACCTCTGCTTCAGAGAGCTGCACTGGCATTCCTGCATGCCCTGTGGCAGGACCGCAGAGACAGTGCACTGTCTGTACTCCGCACTAAGTGAGTAAAACACAATTTAATGAGTGTGGACAGTTGTCAGGGTATAGCTGGCATAAATACCATTTTGTAAGTACCACAGTTGTTAGTGTTTCCCATTTTCTAAAATTCTGAATTCAAGAAGGCCTGATGAGTTGAGTTACAAGCTTAAATAGTTGTGGCGTAGTTGTGGACTGCGGAAGTAGCCTAGTTTAACGACCTGGTCCAAGGATGCTAGTAGACACTCCACTAAATGCAGACATAAACTTAAACTTGCAGTAATATTCTTCCATATGCGTGTTTCTCTTTAGGGAAAAATTTTGGGACAATCTGACCACACCTCTTTTTGGGACCCTGCCTTCCCCATCAGAAACCACTGAGGTGAGTTTTTATTAATGAAATCCTTTTGGGTAGTGTTATTTTTAGAACACATTTGTAAATTTATTATGTTTGTGTTTGCCTTGGCATGTAGATGCTTTGTGTCAATCTAATCTAATCTGGTCAGTACTTATCTACACTCTAAAAAAGAATGTAAAAAAAACTATATATATATTTTTTTAAATCAACCACAAAACAAAAAATTGCACCCAGAAAGAATCAGCTAACATGAATGCAACTTGATGGGTTGGCATCATGAGACATGCAAATGATTCAAGTTTCATGTTCGACTGCGCATGTGACATAAGCAAGAATAGGCTTTACTGCTGTTCCTGACTGACTATATAAGGGCGTCTTGTGGTGCAGGCTTTCCATTCTGACTTGTGTTGAAAGTGTGTTGACACAAAGAACAGACTTAAAGAAGAGTCTGAAAATAGTTTGAGTAGTGGGAGGAATTGGAGGGGTGTTCTTGCCGGATGGTCTTATGAGCATATTGAGCACCATCCCAGTCATGCAGATGCTGCCATAGCATAGACTGCTCAACGACTGCCTTTAACACTACGTCAGGTCACAGGTGGAGACGACCAATGAATATTATTATTCCAGATAACCTTTATCTCCCAATGAATAGCACTGCAATCCCTCCTCCTTCTGGGTGCTGTTTTTTGGTTGATATATGTATGTACTAAAACATCTCACTGCATTAATTGACTAATATCTAATATAATATAATATAATAACTAATATCTGTTTTAATGTCTAACAGTTATCTGTTAAATAATCTCTCTTGTGCTTTGTTCTGTTTAGCCATGTGTTTTGGAGTCTTGTGCTTTTGTGATGAAGATTATAGGGCTTGAGATCTACTATGTGGTCAGGTAAGATATTACACCTTCATGAAGACCTTTAGACACTAAACTTTTATTAAACAGTTTATTTGTGAAGTTTATTCATATGAAAATACATTTTCTTCTATATAATTTGAAGTCTTTCGCACACTAAATGATAAGCATGATGAATTGGCTGTGTACCGGAAACTAGAAATTTTATGCAAAAACTTTAGAATCTCCAAAAGCAGCTTAAGATGAGCCATGAGGTCCGAGTTATGTGCAAGCACAGAGTGTGTCAGCTTCTGAATAAGTGATAATTTTTACCAGATTGAAAAGGGGCCTCTCCTGTGTCAATGGTTTGATAATGTTTGTTTCGCTTGTGGTGCAGTTTATGGTGCCACGGCTAGTCTGTATGTATTAAGGGGGAAATATTGTTGACATGTACAGTGGGGCAAAAAAGTATTTAGTCACCCACTGATTGTGCAAGTTCTCCTACTTAGAAAGATGAGAGAGGTCGGTAATTTTCATCATAGGTACACTTCAGCTATGAGAGACAAAATGAGAAAAAAAAATCCAGGAAACCACACTGTAGGATTTTTAAAGAACTTGCAAGAGAACTTGCACAATCAGTGGCTGACTAAAAACTTTTTTGCCCCACTGTATTTAGCACTTTCTCGTTGTTTGTTCACATCATGTTTGGTGTGTCACAACTGTAATACTCAAACATAAGCCTTACGATTAAACCTTTGACAAAATTATTGTTTTTTGTTTGCATTGTCTCAGTAATAATTCCTCCAGTCATATTTGGTCAAATTCAAATTGAATTGTGGTGAGCTGTGGGAATCCATAATTCACTGAATCGTTTTCTAAAAATTTAAATCCTTGACTGTTGGTGTTGGTTTAGAGATTTACAACACTGTGTACTTTGTGTGTTGCAGTGGTCAGCTGGAGGGCTCTCTAAAGGCAGTGCTACAGCGGCTGAGCTCCCAACGGCGGTATGAATTCTGGTCTCAGTATGTAAGGGAGCTTGTTTGTGCTGCCTGTGAAGAAGATGCAGGTGTGAGGTCGCTTCTGGAGTCTCAGATGCTCATCTCCGCCTGGAGGACCCTGCTTATACTTTCCACTAGCCACGTAAGTATGCTTATAACGTACGTTCATATTTATATATTACTACTTTCCGTCAGCATAGAATCTACAGGTCAGTTTGATTACAGTTAAATCAAATAAATCTTGATCTCCCCACAGTTAATTACTTAGTCTTAATTGCTTCTTAAAAAACGCAGTAAATACAAAAGCATGACTGGAAGAAATGTTTACACAGTTGTACAATATGAGGAATATAGTGTCTCGGTAAAACCTCTTCCAAAAGGTACCTTTCCTTCAGGTAAAGGCAGTCTTTTTTTTTTTTTTTTTTTTTTTTTTTTTTATATATTTGCTCCGAGTTATTTTGGAGCACTTTGAGTTGGTCCATTCATCATAAAATTCTGGGTTTCATTTTTTGAGGAGCACCAGGTAATGTTAGTATATGTCAACATATGATAGATGGAGACACGAAATGTGGTCCTCACAGTGTTGGTGCACAATAAAAGGAATGCACTAAGCTGTATAAAAACTGTATTTCAGAAAGAATAAAAAATAAGCTCATACAATAAATACTGCTTTATAAACCAAATGCTTATAAAATCTGATTATCCATCATCTACATGGTATAACAATGCATGGTGAGACAATACTAAGCTATACTCCATGGGGAGGACTTTACTTTTTTACTCAGTACCTGTCATTTCAGAACACTGTAACGAACTACTGTACATCTATATGTAAATTATAATTAATATACTACACCTTGCAACACAACATAAAGGCAATTACACATACCTACATAATATCTAATGCCTACAGTGGTACACTGTCCTGTTGGGTTTTTTTTTTTGTTTGTTTTGGTTTTTTTCTTCTCTTCCTCCCCATCATGTTGCCCAAACTGTTCACCAGCTCTCCTTATGTTGTTCTAAGTTGGGTGTTTCTGCATGTGTGCAGTCTGATGTTATGCAGCTGAAGGAAGACTCTGTAAGACTGAAACTGTTCATGGATGTTCTGGAGGGGACCAAAGCAGCAGTAAGTCTGTTTCTGTCTAACTTTTACATAAACACAGAGAGTAAGGTGTAGGTTACATGCTTAGTCACACACTAATGGACACTTTTAGACTCACTTTACATGGTGCAACTACACAGTCGAGACACATTACTATGCCGACTTCTGAGGGCAGCAATGTGTAGCTCATGAAGAAAGCCATGTTTTCATGGCATTCTCTGGGCTCACTCATCCATGTGGATGACGCAGTCAGCTGATTTGTATGTGGTTGTCACACGATCAGAAATGTCTTACACTGATTGGAAGAGCAAGACCAAGATTTCCAGTACTACTCTGGCCCCATAAATCCCATGACTTGAATCCAGCTGAGCATCTGTGGCGACCACCTTGATTGCCTTGTTTTGCTCTATGGACCATCTCCCCTTGCACTCCTCAGCAGCTGTGGATTTAATGCAATCAGCATGGTTCCAGATACCTGTGACAACCTATCAGGACTTTGAGTCACTCGCAGCTCGTCTACCTGCTGTCCGTGCTGTACACGGCAGTCACTCTGGATATAAGCTTGTTGTTGTCATAATATAATTCAGCTGTGTAATTGAAGCAGTTCACAAACAAAGTAGAGTTAATTCTTCAGCTTGCTTGTCTATTTATCATAACATGAATTTATATGATATGATGCAACATGAGTGTGTTTTTGGTTGTTCCATGAAATTAAGTTGCTTGCCTTTGTTGCACCAAAGTTTCAGTCCTCTTTCCAATGAGGATTTAACATAAGTTAAATTTAGTTGCATTTAACTTTCAAACAGCTACAATTGATAGTTTCGCTGTTTAGCCTTGGACTAATGTGTGTCTCTTTCTGTGTCTCAGTTGCTGATGCCTCAGTCAGTGGCATGTCTGCGCTTGGGCTCCATGATGGCTACCCTATTGCTCATCCTTCTCAAACAATGGAAGAGGTGGGTATTCGGGCTGGGCATATTTATCATCAGTATTTCCAGACTACATTTTTGGTTAGAGAGAAAAACAATTAATCATGTTTTTATTTTATATATATGGGGTTGGGGAACATGCATAAATAGTGGGGTTACTACAGGACCAGGAATATCTAGAAGGGAAGAAATCCATGACCTACTTTGGCAGTGGGCCTGAATGAAACTTAATTCGGTGATTGAGTTATGTTTTAATACTTAGATTTTCCCCCGTATAGTGTTATTTGCCATATCAGCAACCTCAAGTGTGTGTATGTGTGCACGTGTGTGAGATTATAATTATAATGATTATAATGTAAATAATTGTTGCTGTGTTTGAGATCATTATCTTAATGTTTAAGTCCTTCTTGCTGTCTTTCTTTAAGTGTGCTGGTTTCAGCTCCTGCCCTGTTGCCTCCTCTCTCTCTGATGCTGGAGAATGTTCTGCAGGCAGATCAGCAGCTGATGGAGAGAACCAAAGCAAAGCTTTTCTCATCACTTATATCTGCCCTACATATCCAGGGCCTTAACGGTAAGTGTGCATGTGTGCGGGATTCCATAATGGATAATCAAAGTTTGCTACCAGGCTTATTCAAAGCTGTCTGGGCCTGGCCTAAAATTAAGATTAGTGTTGTTGAAAGCCCATAGTCCAACACCTTTAGTCTACTATGTCACAGAGGCAGAACGTAACAAAACAATGTGAACCAAGCAGTAAGAATGAGTAAAACACAGGTTGGTTTGAAGACCTGTGCTGTGCCCACTTATTTACCCATTATCCAGGTGTACTGTATTCACTGTGCTGTATTGTGTGCATACAGGAACAAGATTAACTTGTAAAGGCTGTAACACTTTACGATGTACGATATTATACCTTAGTTATATTGAATTGTTGATCAGGTGGAGAGATTACCCAGCTGCCCCAGCTGCTACTGTGTGTGTGTGAGACGGTCCAGGACGAGGCTCTGGCTTTGATGGACAGCACGCGGCACATGACCCAAAAAGTTGATGTTCAGGAAGACAGCATGGAGACAGATACACCACGCAGTGTGCAGAAAGACCAGAGAGACTCGGTCAGTATGTGTAAGACACTAAATGTGTGATATGATTAGCTGATGTTCGTGTGCATCTTTGTGTGTCTGGCTGTGTGTAGTTTTTTTGTTATTTATTTTTAAATTGTTGCATATTTACATTTACATTTACGGCTTTTAGCAGATGCTCTTATCCAGAGCGACTTACAACCGTGCTTAGTGTTCTGTTGGATAATATTCCAGCTAGTAGAGGAATTTTAGAGGAGCCTAAAACTCACCACGAGCTCAGACACTGCCCGAACAGGGGGCCAGTGCTGGTACCTAGAGAAAGGTCATCATAAGTGCAACACAATACACATTGACAAAGTGTCAATGTTTATTTATTTATTATATTATATTAAAGATGTAGTTGGGGTAGATAAAACATTTTGGAGCTGTTCTGTTACAGTGGTTATATCGCCGTGAAAGAGTGTTAATCATAAAATTGCGACACCATGCAAAACTATTTTTTAGAAGTTAATTATCCGTAATGATAAAAAAAACAAACATATTTTGCTATTTGTAGTGTTATGCAGTGTTCTATAGCGCAGCTTTATACCTTATCAGTTTGAAAGAATTAAAAAAATTTTACAATTAAGCAAATACATCATAGAATGCTTCATTGGTAATCTCGGTTGTCAGTCAGTCCTGGCTGCTAGCTCAGCCACTGAGCTGATAAATACAATCAAATAAGTAATTTGCGTTCCAGTCACCGCACAGAATTGTAAAGAAAGCATTTATTTCTTGGCTGGTGTTGTTTTCTGGTGTTGACCCGAGGAGGATGGGGAGGGTTCCCCTTTTAAATCTTGTTTCCTCTCGAGGTTTACTATTTGAACTGAGGGAGTTTTTCCTCCCTTCTGTCGTTCTTGGCTTGCTCACTCGGGGCTCGGTCTCCAGATTGTTTGTAAAGCTGCTTTGTGACAACATCTGCTGTAAAATGCGCTGTAGAAATAACTGTTGACTAGACTGGACTTGATTTTATCATTATTTGATCATAATGGCTCAAGTGGTCTAACAGTCACTATCACTTTCACTCTCAGGTGTGCGTGTTGGCTCTGCATCTGTCTAAGGAGCTGTGTCGGGCTGATGAGGATGGTGAGCAGTGGCTCCAGGTGATGAGGAAGCTGCCAGTCTTGCCCTCCATCCTAAGTGCTCTAGAACTCAGCCTGCGCTCCAAACAGAACCTTTACTTCACAGAGGCTGCGCTACACCTGCTGCTCACCCTAGCTAGAACACCACAGGTAAACAAACTCTCTCACTCCTCCACATTATTGAACGCTTACACTCTTGTGTGAGCTACTCACCAGCACAAATTCTGTATTAACAATAATGCTAAGGAAATGCGATTGTGTGATGTTTCTGCTTTGCTGCATATCTAAGCACCGCTCTGGCTTAGTTCCTCACCGGTGATGTAATTGTGCTTGCTGTGTTCTTCTGGTGCTTTAGGGGGCAGCAGCGGTAGCAGGTGCTGGAGTGATCCAGAGTATCTGCCTCCCTCTACTCAGTGTGTATGAAGGTCCAGCAAACGGAACCACACAGGTATGCAGATTTCCTTCCATTCAGTGCACTGATCATGATGAAAACTCTGCCAGAAGGTCTTAACTGATTGGTCTTAGCTGCAACCAACTTAGCAGTTTTCACAAACATTGTGTTTGTCTAGCCGTTAATGGTTGCTTAGCAAAAGCGCTAAACGTGAATATTACTGCCCACTTTTCTTATTTACCTGGATAGCATTTCTTAGCCCCAACTATCCAAAGGCGCAAGGGTGCTGATCCTCCTCCTATTCAACTTGCCCCTGAAACACCACTCTCCACATTTCTTTATGTAGACAACATGGACATGTTACTAGCTCTTTACTAGCTCTGTCTCTCTTTGTAGCATGTTGAAGATGAGGAGCGACTTCAAAAACTGCTTCTCTTAAAATACACTTGTGTTTGAAACCACTGGCCAAAGAAATATCAAGCCAGCAGGTGTTTTTTTGCTCTCCAAGCATTTCTGTCAGAGGTAATTGACCATATGCTATAGATGCAGTAGACAAGTGTTGCTTAATCTCGGTCTTTGAGGTCAACCAACCTAGAGAGGTCAGTTTCCAAAACATACCTGGCTCTAATATTCAGAAGGGTTGAAATCAAGCAATGCAGGGTCTGTCTTCTCTAAGACCATGACTGAGCAAATCCAGCAGAGATTAGGCTGAAAATGCTGGAGTTTAAACTACATGCACATTTAAAGCTCCATCTCTTATTTTTACTGGTCTTAGTCCTCCACTCTTTCTCCCCCTCTCTTTTTGTAGGCGTTCTCCCGCAAGCCCCTGGATGCACCTTGTTGGCCAGGTGTATATCGTCTCTGCCTATCTCTGATGGAGAGTCTACTTAAAACGCTGCGCTACAACTTCATCAATGAGGCTCTAGACTTTGTAGGAGTTCACCAGGAGCGTATTCTACAGGTAGGTTTGTGTGTGTGGAAGGGGAGGTGGAGGTATTAATACATGTCTTGGTTAAACTGTACAGGACTGTCTACACTGTATTAAAACTGTGGATGGTTTCGGTCCTAAACATTGATTGGGCGAATAATGTTGGCTGCTTTGAGCTTGTGATTGTGACACTAACAACAGTAGAAGAAGACAACAGGTGAGGTCATTTCTGGGCCTGTGTCTCTGGTTTCTTGGCGACTTGCAGTGCCAAGGCTCTCAGGGGGGACCATTACACTGTCACACTGTACTGTTTGGCTTCGTTTGAACATTTCTCTGTTGCTCTACAGATCAGCTCTGTTGTTGTGTGGTTGGAGAGGGAGCAGAATATCAAATAACCGTGTAATGTTAGTGTAAAAAAATGTAAAATTCCAGTGTCTGCTTTGCCAGTTCCCTGAAAGCTAGCAATGCAGTCCAGGTTTGGTCAGAAAGGGCAGATCACACCCTCTTGTGGACCTGTGGTTATCCGTTATGGTTTCCAACATTTGGGTTTTTAAAGTCTCTTGGTGCACAGCATTCCTATTTCTGTAATCATGATGTCATCAGCGATCTGTTGACTTGGATTTTTCTGTCCCCCAGCAGTATGTTAACAAACTGTGATTTTAATGCAGTCTGAATGTGTGTTTCAGTGTCTGAGTGCGGTACGGACAGTGCAGTCTTTAGCATGTCTGGATGAGGCCGACCACACAGTGGGCTTCCTGCTGCAGCTCTCCAGCTTCTGCAAAGAGTGGCAGTTCCACCTCCCACAACTACTCAGAGATGTTCAGGTACAAACACGTACACGAGTGTGCTCACACATGCCTCGTGAGTTTACGTGTAGACACACTCCTGTTTCTGTTCTGCAGTACAGTCCTGTACAGGTTGTTTTCTCATTTTCAGGTGAATCTCTGTTACCTGTGTCAGACGTGTACGTACCTCCTCCACAGCAAGAAAATGCTACACCACTACCTCCAGGTAAGGAGCATGCACAAATAACTAATTATATATTGAGCTGGGTGAAATACATGTTCAGGACGTTAGCTGTTTACAGTGTGCAGCTGACCCATGCTATGTAAAGAACTGCATGCTGAAGGGCTTCTCTAATAGCATGAAGCAGGTTATTACAAACTTTTATAAAGAGCCGAAAAGAGTCAGGGTCCATTTGTTGTTTTTGTACAGGCAAAGAACGGGGACACTTTACCTCAGGGGTCCCGCCCTCAGCGTGTCCCACAGGCCACTTCCAAAGAGCAGCCAGTAAGTGGAGACAGAGAGGAGGCAGAGTCGAAAGCTTTGCAGGCCGTGCAGTGCAGCCTTCTGAAGATTTTAAGCAAAACCCTGGCCACTTTACAGCACTTTACACCCGACTGCTGCCAGATACTGCTGGACCAGGTACACACACACACACACACACACACACACACACACACACACACACACACACACACACACAAACAATACAGCGTCTTTCTCCTGCACATGTGTCTATGCGCTGCTGTACACTGTCGAACACCGAGAGTCTTATCTCGGTTCCTAAATTCATTGATCAAAGCCGAGGTTGATAACTGGCCATGCACACTGACAGCTGACATGCAAACGCGTAATCCAAATGTAAAAAGTGAGTTTGGTGTTGTGGCCAACATGAAAAACTAAAATGTGATAAACTGGATATTAAGAATATTGTGAATGCACATGCTGCTGTTTATTACAGCATTGTTGCTCCACACTTAGTTTCTTTTTCCACAAACATTTAGCTGCTGTGCTAGGAGCCTTGATCGCAGTGTGTTATTCTTCCAGACTGTCGCATGTTCAGCTGTATACTTAATATCACCATCACCATCACTGTAATATTTTATCTGAGTAATTAAAGTCAGAGAGTTGGAGATGGTGTGCCTTATACAAAAACGTTGCACCCAGTAAGAATTTGGGGTGGGGTTCGACGTAAGACTTGTAAACAAATGGAGTTTCACGCTTGACCATGGATGTGACGATGTGAGCAAGGACAGGCCGTATGGCTCTACCTGACTGCCTATATAATGCCGTCCTGTTGTGCTGAAATCCTGTTAAAGTACATTACATAACCTAGTAGGTAAAGATTAATTCACCAATATAAAATACACATGCGCTTGAGTGACCGTTCTGTTGTGTGTTTTAGTCCATGGACCTTGCGGAGTACCGAACTCTGTTCGTGCTGAGTTTCACCACTCCCGCCTTTGACTCAGATGTTGCTCCATCGTTTGGAACCCTGTTGGCCACCATCAATGTGGCGCTGAGCATGCTGGGAGAGGTATTGCCCTTTTCGCATTCTGGTTTTCTCATTAGAGTGTAAACCCAAGTTACGATGTTTATGATGAGTGGATTGGACTGGCTTTCACTATTTATGAATACATGTGTCGAGGCTTGATTAAGGCTTTCATGCCTAGTTTATTCCTTGTTGTAAACCATTTACAGTGAAGTGATGTTTATGGTTTATTCCAGGATTCTATTCTAGCTTTGCAGCCTGTGTGGTTTATGGTTTATAGGTTATGTGAGTTTTTAAGCTGTTCATGTGAAGATTTATTTGCATGCATGTTCTTGTTTCTTCAGATCGAGAAAAAGAAGGAGCCTGTCGTGTCATCTGAGGAAACGCAAGCACTGAAGTGAGAAAACCACATTTACCTTAAAACGCGCAGTTTGAGACGAGCACCCTGATGCTGATACCTGATATCATTTATTTGAGGACCGTAAATCCGTGTTTAGGGGACCTGCTGATAAACTGGGAATCTGATCACAGGTCTTCAGGATGAGTGGTTCTAACTCTTGCGTGTTTTCTAGGTCCCTGCTGATGTTTTCGATGGAGAACTGCTTCTATGTGCTGATCTCGCAGGCCATGCGCTGTCTAAAGGACCCAGCCGTCCTGCCCCGTGATAAGCAGAGAGTCAAACAGGAGCTCAGCTCTGAATTGGTGAGTCTGCATAAACTGCGTAAACCTCACAGTATTGCGACCAACACACTTTCATCCCTCTCTTACAGCGACATAGGTGGTATGTAAGTTAATAACTGACTGTCCAGGCAGCAGTTTATAGGGCTTATGCAAGCCAAGTAGCACAAGTAGGGCCGCTGGCCCTGTTCTGGTGAGTACTGATCACAGGCGAGCTAATGTGGACTAAGACTATATATATATATAACACACACACACAAACACACGATTGTCTGTCTGTCTGTCTGTCTATAGTCACCTGCAGCCCTGTGACTTTCAGCTGACTTAATGAGGGTCGAATTAGAATAGTAGTCAGATCTGAAGTCTTACACCTGTTCACTGGTGTTAAGCGTCTCATCTTGTTAAACATTTAGCTTGAATGTTGTTTATTGCTAGTCGTGTTATAGATGGTAGTTGATTATTTATCCATATTGATTCCAGCTCTAAAGTTCACCAC
Organism: Prochilodus magdalenae; assembly: GCA_024036415.1. Lineage (NCBI taxonomy): Eukaryota > Metazoa > Chordata > Actinopteri > Characiformes > Prochilodontidae > Prochilodus > Prochilodus magdalenae. The sequence continues at coordinate 66,586 of JAMWET010000182.1, forward strand.
GAGAACCATTTTACTGGTGCTAATTTTATTTTAAAAATAAATAAAGTATTAGCCCTTTTAAATGAGCAGTCGAGTACTTAGACTGTTATTTAGACGTTGGACGTCTTGATTGTTGTTTTCGTTTTTCCTCCTCGTTTTTAATGTTTGATCTGTGACTCTAATCTTGTAACTCTTGATCACTATAGCATTGAAAGCTTCTGTTTTTTTCCCTCCTAATGTTATTTTAAATTGTTTCCCCCCAGAGTACATTGTTGACTACACTGTTCCGTTTTTTTCGGCGTGGATCCCCCTCCTCCCCTGCCAGTGGCCTGTTGCCCTCGCCTCAGACCAAACCCACCACCCCAGGGGCAAAGGTCACGCAGGAAGGCCAGGAACCCTTCATGCAGCTGGTGCAGGCCTTTGTACGGCACGTCCAGCGCTAAGATGAGAAACTATAATACACACGTTCACTGACGACTTTTGCACTGAGTAATGCTCATTCGAAACAACTTCAGGATCAGAGACACTTGAAGTCAGGGGCTCTAAAAAAAAAAAAAATAAAGAAAGAATAAATAATAACGAATCCCCCCAATCTGATTCAGATGAAGGAGCTACATATTCACTGTGCCAAAACCCACATGCTACAATTCTGTCTGAAAGTGTATGTGTCAAGTCAATGAGGGACCGCTGTTTTAGCTGGGTTTCCATCCTCCTTTTCCTGTTGTGTGAAAGTGTTGCTGTGTTTGTATCTATCCCTGAACTGTCACAGGGCACGTGTATTTTAATAAAACGTTATTTGCTTTTTTGCATGCAGGTATATAGTGAAGAATATAAACTACATGGTGTTTAGTTTGTTTGTTTTTTTTTCATACACAAATGAAATGACTGCAGCGTAGAATATGTAAATAAAGACTAGGGCCTTTACTGTTACGTCAGTCATTTCCGTGGAGGGTTTGTCATGCGTTCTGCTCGCCTGAATAAGCAGCCGTTTCAAAACTGACCCTCAGGGATCGAGAGTGACCCGAGGCGAACTGTTGTCCGCAAGTACTAATGATTTGTACATCCACCTTTATAACACTTTACTTTTTGCATAACGTGTAAATAATGGACGTGGCCTCTGAGCCTTTGGACCTGTACTGGGATAAATAAAGAATCTAAAAGTCCTTTAATGCACGGTTGAAGTTTGTGACCAATGTGTTTGGGTTTCTGGTGGAAGCTATGAAGTGCTGAGGGGATCTATGTCAGAGTGGGTGACCTACTATCATGCCACCCAGTTTCTCCAGGCGTCCATGGGCCTAGTTTTATAGGCTGGTTTTTATGAGGGCTGTTGTTCATACCAGAGGTTAACTGGTGGGCTGTTTTTGGTAACGGATGAATGAATAAAGAATCTTTGTTTACAGAACAAGTTTCACAAATAAAGTGTCTGGTGAATACAGGCCATAAAGCAGAGACTTGTTTGTCTAATGCTAACTGGTCTTTAAATAGACTTATTTAGTTTAAGTAGAATTACTACCATTATATAATTTGAGAGATTCTCTTTTTTGTTATTAGTTTTAAATATTTTGAAAACAAATACATCATGGCAAAATGAAAATATCTAAGATACCTGTAGGGAAGGCAGTGATTTTGGAAGTGTATTATTTTAAAAGAAAGAAGTAGTACGTTTTTCTCACTGACTGCATGCAACATTTAAAAAAAAAATGTTTTAGCATTTTTTTTTCTAGTCCTAACAATGTCAGATTTGTTCTTAAATAAATACAGTTCTTAAAAATAAAGGCTACTGCATTCATTTTTATATAATAGGAAATGATTTTTATAAGGCATCCTCCCATGCAGCTAACACATTCTGTATTTAATCCTCATTATTTAAGACGGTTTGAGAATAACACTCAGGTCATAAACAGTTGGATAATGTGAATCAGTGTGAATCATATTTAAGGTGCTTAAAACTGGTACACCAAAACAGTCACTACTAAAACGATAATGTTCACCTATAAGACAGTTCAGCTTTATCAGCTCGTAGCATTTAAATTGTAAAACCTTTTGTAGCACCTTCCCTTTATGCACCAGCATTTCCAAACTCTAACACCCTGACCTTACCTTGAGTGCAATGGTAACGACTGAATATGATTTTCATGCAAATCAGCTGGGAAATTTTGGGCCATGGTGCCGCCTTCACATCACATGTGGTAAAAGCTTTGGAGAGGCAATTTTTTTTTTTTGCATATAATGCACGCTTGACACTTGGAGCGTTTTTTTTTTTTTTTTTACCATTAAACATGGTATCAAACGTATATAAAGTCCTTTCCAGACCTTATTTTTTTAGGACCTGCTTAATGTTTTAGAAATGACAAACTGAATACCGAATCAATGCCAAGGTGTTTTAATGTACCTGTAACGCCTGTGCAGCGTCTTCTTCAGGGCTCTGAATAATACTACAGATCACGCAGCAGTATTCATCAGAGTAACACAGTATGAAGTACAACATTCAGGGATAATAGTGTGACCACTGGAAACTTTTTAAAACAATTAAAAATGAAAATGAATTAAATACAAAGCTAAACCAGAGGGAATATTTACAGGAGAAACGTTTCCTTTTATAGCCCACACCAAAATCTATATTTCACTTTCAGTGTCTAAACAAACCTCAACAAATACATCTCAGAAGGAAATACCCAAAACAGAAAGTGGAGATTTGGGGAGAATCTCTAATTAGAGCACTTAACTAATATTAGATCATAAGGGGCAGGGTTAGTCATGACTGACAGCTTAAGTATATTGGGTTTACTAGGTGATGGCAGATTTCTAACAGCTGCAGTGGGAGGAGTCATCACTGTGTTCTTCTTTGCTGGATTCAGAGATTCTTTTGGAAGACTTTCGACGTGGTGTGGACACCCCTCTAGGGACAAAAGGTGTGGGTTGATTGCTTAATGGGAATTCAGTGGGATTTCCTAGAAGGAGAAAAAAAAAGAAGGGATAAAAAAGTGAGTTTCTTATGAAACCTGACCCAAACAAACGACTCCATGCATCAGCACACGACCACACATCAAGATCAATCCTCTTTAGTGAAGCTTCTATCACAGTGTGACAGAGTGCTTCCTCAAGCTCGAGCCTCAGGCTTGTATTCTGACTGAATCAGACGTTTCATGCAGATACACACATTTCACAGGAACCTGCTGCACATGCACAGCCTTACTGATATCATGTCATGCAAAGGGAGAAAGAAAACCCATGACATTTCCTCACGCACACACACACACACACACACACACACACACCTCACTAAAACTAACCTTCCGGCTGTAGGCCTTTCGACCCAAAAATGCTTAGATAATTGGACTGTGATAAAAAGATCAGATAAAATAGAGATCGTGATTACTAACAGAGTTATCACAGGCTGGGTTATTCTGTATAACAGTGTTTGTTAGAAGTGAGTTCCTCTGACTAATTCTGCAGAACAACACGGTTAATCAGTACACAATAAATTCAGAGCAGCTCGGTGACGTTTTCATAGTCATTACTATTTTACCATCAACATTATCTCTGTACTCAGGAGACACACGTAGGTCATTCTGAATTATAGGTATTATAGGTATTATGACCCAATAATTATTATTGCTAGGTGTCACATCACCACTGTGAAGTCAGTAGGGATGCACCGATTTACTATTGGTTCCCATGTAAAATTAGGTTAGCTGGATCGGGTATCAGATAATCAGGCTGATTCCCACTTTAATTCATTTACGATGTGTGCTATGGGCTCACGCCGTGGTTGCTATGATCAAAGACCAGCACTTCGACGTGAGCTGCCAGTACCCAAGCAGAGTGGACCCAGTGTACAAAGGAAAAACTTACAAACGGAGGACAAACAAAGGCTGCCAGGAGGAACAATTGGTGTGCTCAAAGGAAATTATTTACTCAAAGGAAAAAAGTAGTGTGAGCTGCAGGTGTTGGTGCCACTTGATTGCTCATTGGTTGTCCTTTGTCTCCCCCGAGTGGCCAGAGGTGGCTCTGCAGGAACCTGACACCTTACAGTAGACTTGACATACAATCAGGAACAACAATATGGAGCACGCCAGAGAGTCAGCTGTACGAGTAAGCTAAGTAGCGTTTATGTCAATCCTGGTGCCTTACGTCGCTGAGACATGGTGAAGTATACGGTTTATTCATTCAGAAGTGGTATCAGATCTATCTCGGGTATCGACAGAGTTTATGTTTTGGTGCTGGTATCGGAACTGGAAAAGCTGGATCGGTGCATCCCTAAAAGAATGTAGGTAAACTCTACATTAAAATCCACCTCGTTTACATCAACAACTACATTTTTACATATCTGTGGCACAGCACTTGAAAGACAGATCACACTAGAATTCAATATTGTACTTTTGCTTTGCTAAACAAATTAAGTTCTGGATGTTGGTATATCCAAAGTTGTTGTTTTTTTGATGGCCTAAATGTGTACTGTGCTGAGGATGTCAGCTTTAAAGTGCCCTGTGTTGCAGGTGTGTGTGAGAATGTGGAATACTGTTCATTTTTTCTTTAAATTGAAAAGGAAAAAAAAAAGAAAAGAAAATGGTGCTGGTCCTCGACAGTGTTACTAATGGATTGTAAGCTCACCTCAAGATTTCCTCTGGCTTTCCTCAGTACTCCATGAGTCAGGGAGACTACAGAAATAAAAATTAATTAATTAATAAAAACTACTTGAGTTTGAGAATACAGGATTTGAGTCTGGTAGTCTATTAGAGCATGTAAATGAAATGGTAAGTGTTTATATTCTGGTATGTGTGTTTTTGTGTCTTACGCTGGTCAATGATGATTCGCTCCATGCCCTCTTTAAGCTGATTGGTAGAGCGCAGACGCTTGACTGCTCCTGTCAGCATCCTCTCCTGCTGAGATAACCTGCTCTTTAGCCGAGAGATTTCACTCCTCAACACCTCATCCTGCACCAGGAATATGAGAGAGAGAGAGAGAGAGAGAGAGAGAGAGAGAGAGAGAGAGAGAGAGAGAGACAGAGAGAGAGACAGAGAGATAGATAGAGAGAGAGAGAGAGAGAGAGAGAGAGAGAGAGAGAGAGATTCAGTAGTAGTGCTTAAGTGTCCAAGCAGAGCAGTGCAAGCATTGTATTTTCATACACAGATGTTTGTGTTATGTGTGTTACCTGCTGCATGTGTGTGAGGTCTCCTGAGGGCAGTGATACTCTCCAGAGCAGCTTTAACAACCTCCCTGCCTCCTCCAGCATCTGCTGCATAGTGTTCACGCTCCCTGATAAAGCCTTGTATTCTGCAGTCTAAAACACAGACAAGCACGCAGACAAGCACGCAGACACAGACATACATACAAGAAAAGAATCAACTAAAAATTAAGATTTAAAAAAAAATAAATAAATTAATTAAAATCAGACAGAGCATCAGTGCTGTTATCCTGCAGCTGTGTATTTATAGTGTTTCTTACCCTGTTGCTTTCCTGTAACTGCGTGTCCATGACCGCATTGAGTCTGTTTGCTTCACTGATCTGTTTGCGGAGAGCATTGTAATCCTCTATAAGGCCCACAACATGGCGTCCATGCCGATCTGCCCACAACCTATGACCTGGCACCAACCGTGACGGAGCTGGAGAGCCACTTCTCACAGAGCTACCACTATCTACAGACACACACACACACACACACACACACACACACACACACACACACACACACACACACACACACACACACACACACACACACACACACACACACACACACACACACACACACGTCAACAAAGCAATGTACTTTTCATTTCAAACATTTGTCATGTGTCTTACTGCGAGATACGCTCCTTCTGCGTATGCCTCAGAAGCTAAATTCCACTATGCCAGCCCACTAGCTGGTTGACAGGGACCCTGTATATAACACGGCGGCACAACATCATATACACCCTTTCAACTGGCAGTACTATCCACTGATCATGTGGAGAATTGCTAATTATTTTATTCCTCAAAGCTATGCATGTGCAAGTGGTGATAAATCGCTGGGTCTACCTCCTATCGGGGGCATGAACCTGTACGGAGAGTGGAAACTCAACAACTCAGATATGGTACTGTTATGGAAGGGTCATGGAGGATCTGTCCGCCTCCAGGGGGAACATGCAGTGCCCTCTATTCTCTCTGCACAATCACACAGCACCACTGGGTAAAGATGTGCGCACTAATGGCTACGAGTACGGCTGTATGTCCTCCTGCCCATGGCATTTATCTCCCCAACTCTAGCCAGTGTGAGGGAGAAAGGTTTGTTGGTCATTCGGATAGCTCTGTGATGGCCAGGAAACACTGGTTGGTTAAAAAGCACCCCAATACTGCACTGGATTTGGCATACTCCAGCCTAGGACTGACTTCTCCAGCTGGAGTGCACACTCAACAAGAGGGGTAGTAACCAGGATGTGTGTGCTGCGGCAAGCTGGCCCTCACCTCACACGTTTGTCAGATTTCATAAACTGGACATGACAGCAAAGACAGTGGCACATGTGGTGCTAAGTGCCGCCTCTGAGCAAACCCAGCACACAGATACTTAGTCAGTTGGCAGCACATGTCCGAAACAGGTTTGTCTGGCAATACAGGAGTAATCCCAGTTCTCTTAAAAAAACATGAATGAGGTGTCTCACCAAACCACCCTTCTTGCTAAGGTTTAGCGAGGAACAGTTACATCACGTCTGTCAGTCAGTCAGCTGGCGTAGTGGAATTTACCTTTTGAAGCTCAAGCAGACAACCAGGGTTATGTTGGTCAGCTGTACTTGAATTGTTACTTGCACTAGTAATAAGCTATACATTTCAACTAATTCCAGCTCTAACAATTAGTCTTACAGAAAATTCTCACAGTCATAACTGATTTGAAGAGGCCTCTATTTCTTTCTGCCATGAGATTAAACACACAGGCAAAATACTTAACAACATGAGGAATAACATACCATGAGAAGCATTGCAGGCATCTGTGTGAAACATTTCTGATTTACCACCTTCATCTGAGTGAGAGAGAGAGAGAGAGAGAGTGAGAGAGAGAGAGCGCGCGCAAGTGTGTTATTACACGTAGGAATTAATCTATTTGTCTACTTGGCCTTAATGTGAGAAAGGAAAGCAGCTTGGTGGGTTTTAAGAGTGTTACCTGTTTGATGAAGTAGGTAGTTGATGTTGATCGTAGATGGACCATCGCTGCGACTTAGCAGTTTTTGCTCTAATTTGTGTCTAAGTGCTGTGTTGGTCTGAATGCTTCGCTCTAGCTGCAGACGGAGTCTCCGTACTTCACTCAGCAACTCACTCAGATCCACCTTACCACAGTCAGAACCGCTGTGCCCGTCACCTGAGTACACACATGAACACATACACATAACTTGTCATTTTTTGGGCCAATTTTTTTTTCTTAACTCCATCAAAGCTGCGTTATTATTTATAATACATCCATTTATTACAGCTGTAGTTTTCACATGAAAAATAAACAGAGTATTAGTTGCAAAACTGTATATCTGTATGCATAACGTTTTCACTTATTATATATGAGGAAGAGTTGTGTACCTGTATAGGTGTGTGCTGAGTTCTTGATCTGTTCATGCACTTGGAGCTCCACTTGTACTGACTGCAGGAGCTGCTGAGTGTCTGCCAACTGCTGTTTCTGGAGTTTACTCTCGCACTGCAGTCTTCTCAAACGCACACACGCGCACACAGAGGATCATTTTACAAAGACAAACTGCATACTCCTTAACAAACACAGTCACATTAGTTTGTATGTGCGTGTAAGATGAAGCGCTAATTAACCAATTACCCATGCTCTCATTACAGCTCAAACCCAGATAAATATACTGCCTCTTACCCGGCCATTTGATACATCACACTCCTTTTCCATAATAGTCCTATAAAGTTACTGGAAAAACAGTAATTCTGACATGATGTCCTGTCCACATTACCTGTATCTGGTGTCCTCTAATGAGAAAGATTTTATATTGGTGTTCTCTATGAAATTCCTGCTGGGGTTACACTATAGGCTTTCTATCCCAATTTCAGCCCTAGTTCTCACTCTGTCATAAAAACAAACTACTGTAAAAACAACCTAGAGTTGCGTATATATAGGAAATGGACAAAAATAGATATAGATTCATCCAACAGCCATTGAAAATGAAGAGACTGAAAGACCTTTTTAAACCAACTTCACTTAGTAAGTTCAATTAAATACATGTACATCAAAAACTGTCTGGTAATGCACATGTTCATGCATGTTGGTGTGTTCAATTTAGCTTGACTGACTGTTATATGCTCTGAAGGATTGCACAGGTTTCCTTGTCTTTTTGGGGGGTTACCTGTAAAGGTTGTCCTGCAGGTGTGTGCGTTCCTGACGCAGCATTTCACACTCTCTCCTACTCAGCTCTAGTTTGGCTGAACGCCTGGCCAGAGTCTCTCTCAGACGATCGTTCTCTTTCTGTTTATCTACACATACGCGAGAGTCAGTGTTAACGTCTTTAAGAAGGAATGCAGAAACATTTCCTAATCTGGATCTACTTGCATTACTTTATTTTGAGTATCTGCAGATGTGTGTGGGTGTGCTCACCTCTTGCACCCTGGTTAAGCTGTTCTTTAATCGTGCGGTTCTGAGCTAAGAGGAAGTGGAGCTCACTGGTGAGCTGAGCTGGCTCTTCTGATCCAGCAATAAAGATGTTAGTACCTATTGGAAGATAAAAGTCTTTATATAAACATATCAAACCCTACCGCTTCTTTACCTTAATACAATCTTTTGCTTTTTCTTATACTGTAGATTATTGGGTGGCATTCTGTGTGTGTGACTGTAAATACCTGGGTCTTTCTCTGCCTCCCGCAGTTTCTTCTCCAGCTGCTCACGAAGTCTCTCATTGGTGCGGATGGTCTCTTCCAGGCGCTGACGCAGAGCACGGACCTCCTGCAGGTGCTCTGCCAAGAGATCTGAGTAAAGAGAGAGAAGCAGAGACAGAAATTAGAAACCAGGGATGAGTAATTGACAGCAAGAGGCGCAAACACACACAAAATCCTTTACCTGAGCTAATGCTCTTGCTGCCCGATTCCTGTAGAATCTGGGGTTGCTGATCCTGCTGTCTGACTGTAGTTTGGCTCTGAGCATGCGTGTCTGCTGCCGACGGGCTGCCTTGATCATGTGTGTTTGTGAGGACAGACCGGGTGAGGTCAAGCTCACTCCTCAGTGTTGCATTGAGCTCTTCGCTGTTCCTCAACTGCTGCTGCAGCCGTTCATTCTCCCTCTGTAGTATTCGAACACCCCCGTCAGGCAAGCCCACTCCTCCAGAAACACTGCCTGGGAACGAAAAGGTGGCAGTCTCGGAAACGACCACACCATTGCTCACCTTTGTACCTACCAAAGATCAGACAGAGATCAAGCTTTAGGGGAAAACATGGTTATGTTTGGCAAGCATCGAAAACACCTATTCCAAATAATGAACAAAAAAAAAAACCAACAGCCACAAAGTATACAGAACAAACATCAGACAAAACTATTACAAACTAAATAAATACGTAAACCAGACAATCAGAATTAAAATCAGCATGTCGGAGATTTGTAATTGTATATGGTCTGTAATTTTTAACCGTGACATTGCTGGATGAAACTGTTCATTTTACCTTCCTCTTTAGTAGCTTGGAGAGCTTTCCTCCATCTGCCACGCGAGATTCCATTTTGCAGCACTTTTACTTCATTCATGTCTGTGAATTCGGCACCGAGTAGCCAGCTACAATTTCTCAATACTACTTTTACTACTTAAGCATTGTCACGTAGTCTGAATACTGATGTGATCCTGTCAGAGTTAGCATTAGCATCAGCTCTTCTGGGCATCACTGTTAGAATTTTAGCATTAGCCTAGCCTCAGTATTGCTGTAAGAATTTTTGTGTTACCTTTGTCTCTATAGTGTGTTTACAACCTCCCCTTTACCTTGGCCTGCTCTTTAGTGTGGTTGGTGTAGCTCAGCGGGTTACACCACTACCTGCCAGGGAGCCACCACCACATGTGTGAGACTGGGGTTCGAATCCCTGTCTGGGTGACTACGCTGTGCTGCACCAATAAGAGTCCCTGGGCAAGACTCCTAACACTGCACTGTCCTCCCTGTAGTATGATTAACCTTGTAAGTCGCTCTGGATAAGAGCGTCAGCTAAATGCCGTAAATGTAAATGTGTTAGCTCAACACTACAATTATTATCACAATTTCAACATCAGACTATCCTTAATGCTGCTCTAAAAATTTGTTTAGCCTAGCCTTAATACTAGGACAATTCCAATGGTTATGGTCTCATCATCTCTATGAGCAATTTCATTGTTATCCTAGCCTTAATACTGCTTAAATAATTTGCTCCAGCCTGAACAATGCTGTTGCAGTTTAAGGTTTAGCTTAGCACGAACCTTGCTGTTACAGTTTCAACATTGGGTTAATCTCAATACTGCTCTGGCAATTTAGGTTAGCCCAGGCTAAATACTCATTTTAATACCAATTCAATTACACTTTGTTAACACTTTGCCTAAACACTGCTATTACAATTTCAACATCACTTTCACAATCTGAACACTGGGGTAGCCTCAATACAAATTCAGCTTTAGCCAAGTTTTTTACAATTTCAGTATTATCCTGGCTGCAACATCAATATCGCTGCTACAACCTTACAATGGGCATAGCTTTGGCAGGTCTGTCAGAGCTGCAGACAAGTCATTACAGAAAAAAGAAACAGCAGTAGTAGCCTAGTTTAAATAGTTGTGATACAACATCTGATAAAACATCTTGAACTGTGCAATCCATCTTGAACTGTGCGATCCATCTTCAACTGTGCGATCCATCTTCAACTGTGCAATATATCAAACAATATGCAGTCCAGCATCTGTGAATTGCAGTCCGTCCAAATTTTAGTCCAAGTCCACTCTGCCAACTGCAAAACTGTGCTTCAGTGTCAGCCTTGCTAGGTATATCCACCAGAAGAAAAATCCTGCAAACAGTCTTCCGATAATCCACACCGAGTGGAGACCTAAACCTGATAGGATAGGGTGCTTTTAATTTTAACTAGCCCCTGCCTGTCAAACCATGGTAGTTTAAAAACAGTACAGTTAGCCCTCCTGGTCTGCCGTACATCACTATTCCCAAAACACTGTTTGCCCCTTACAGAGCCATGTCAAACTCTCAGCAGATAAAGAGGAGTGGCCAAGAAGGCGCGTGTGAGCGTGCGCACACACACACACACTAAATGAGTGATGTGGCTCTTCAAGGACCAAGGGCTTCAGAGCTGAGAGGAGAGAGGAGATTAAACCAGCTAGGACTGATGAATAATGCACCTGTGAGGGCCTGTAACAGGACACCAGTCACTTTGCTAGATCTCTCCGCTATGCAACACTCCAAACACTTGTACAGACAGCAGCAGTGGATTCATGTAAAATAATAGCTATTAAACAAGGCAGGGCATCAACTCACAGTGTCTCAACCACAGGGTTAAAATAGGCATGTTTAATGGAGAGGAAAGTTTCCAGCTAACAGGCATATCAACCATGCACAAACAAATCTACCCACAATGAGAACCCCGGGGAGAAAAATGAGAGAAGCACTTTTAATCTGCTTCCATCAATCACTTGGGCCCTCCCCTACCGTCCCTCTCCCTCCCACCCTGCAGACAGGGATCCATCACCTAACTGACCGAATGCAATGACCTGTTTCAACCATTCAGCATCTGAAAAGCAAATTGGATCTCGCTGTCTCATATTAAGAGCACTTGGCTGATCAAACAAAACAGGTCCACAGAAAATGGCATGTTCATAAAACACACACACACACACACACACACACACACACACACACACACACACACACACACACACACACACACACACACACACACACACACACACACACACAGAGAGAGAGAGAAAGTTTCACTAAATCTACCGACAGGAATGAAACTTGGTAGGTAGGTTTGACAGCATGAGACAAGCAAATAATTTTTTATCACAGGACACCATTAAGAACCTTTACAGCTACTTGCCGAGACATCGCGCATACTGCATTAGCAAACTTGGCGACCTGAGGTTGAAATCTGACACTTCTGAATGCAATTATTTTTTACATTTTTCCAAATGGTCAATATTTGTGACTTTTTAGGCTTTAAGGCTTTTTGAATACCCCTTTCTTTCTATATTCATTATCCATGTCATCAGGTCCAAAAACCATATAGGTGCACTTTGTCGTCCTACAATTCTACAATTACAGACTGCGGACCATATGTTTCTCTGCATACCATTGTGTTCTTCAATGGCCAGGACCCCCACAGGACCACCACAGAGAAGGTTCTATCTGGGTGGTAGATCATTCTTAGCAATGTATTGTGCTGGCACAAATAGATCAGACACAGCAGTGCTGCTGGAGTATTTAAATCCTCCATCCTTACTGCTGGTCTGAGAGTAATCCACCTAACAAGAATATCCAGCTAACAACATCCTGTGACCACTTGAAGGACTACAGAATGACCAACACAAGCTGTAAAGCAGCGAAAGACCTCCTGTCTCTTAACATCTGGTGGACCAGCAAAGTAGGAGTGTCTTGAGAATGAATGGACACAGCATTTAAACTTGACTCCAGCAGCACTGCCACTCACTAAAACACCAACACCATGGCAGTGTGACTGTTGTGTCAGTGTCAGTGCTAAAAATGCACCACCTAAATAACACCTGCTCTGTGGTGGTCCTGTGGACGTCTGGGATACATATATTATATATGACGTTCTGTTTTCATTTCATTCATTAGTTTTACTGACCCTTAAGGGGGGGTCTGTTCTACACAATATCATCATCTCATAACTATCAACACCAGGTCAGGGCTCAACTGCAAGCTGAAGGGCTCTTTGTGAGGGAGAGTGAAATGAATAATTAAAAGTCTTCTGTGACTCCCTGAAAACATGTCTGTCCGCTCACAGACACCAGACTAATACTGCTAATACTAGTAAGGACAAACAGCTCAGTTTCTAGGCAGGAATTGGGGCATGTTTCCTTTCTCCAGTTTAACCAGCTTACTCTAATGTCCTTTCTGAATATGCCGACTGGAAAAAAGAACCACAGATATCAATTTAGGGAATCCACTGACTGCAAATTAAGTTCAGCAAAGCAGCGTTTTTCCTCTTCTTCAACATGCCCACCAACATTATACTGTCAACCAGCAATGCCTGCAGGACATAGATGGACGACCTCACAAGCAGAGGGAGGAACCATTTACATGGTTTGAAACGCCTGCAATTACATGAGAAAAGCAGATTCCTGCAGGTGTTGTGCTGAGACCGAGAGCTCATACCTACAGAAGCATGTGTCTATATGCGAGTTCAGCTGAGTTTTACCTGTGGATGCTCTACTGAAGGTATGAGTGTGGAGGATGGAAGGACTGTCAGGAAAGGCAGCGGATCCATCATTAGAGATCCTATCACTGATTTCAGAATCTGAGTCCTGATGTATTCTGGCAGCTTGGCCATGCAAAAGATCATTCAACTGCTGGATGTGCTTGTCCTTCTCCTGCAGCTCTGCAGACAGCCTGACACAAAGACATGAGAAAGTATGCAATTAAGCCATACAACAACTGTATACCGAAATCATCCCAGTAAAACCAGATCTTTTATATAAGAAAAGAAAAAAATCAGCACAAAATCATTAAGTGAATTGAAATGAAAGAAATTACAAAAAGAACAATAAAAGCAGATTTACTGAAACATTAAACTAAATTAAAGACCATCTTAAAACATGGTCATTCAGCAATTCTGAGAGAACAGCAATAATGGTTAAGTTATTATCACCATGAAAAAAAAAACAAGAAAAAAAACCGCACTTGAAAGTCTGTGGCTGAATGAGAAATAATAGTTCACACAAAAAAAAAAATCACCAATTCATAAAGTTAGGGCTGGGCAATCTGACAATATTTATTATAATCATGCTAGATTACATCAGTGTCACAATATGCAGAAAAACACTTCCTCTGCATGTTGGATTAAAAACTGAACACCATGAGTCCTGTTCAGATTATTGCAGTTAAAATTGTTCAAAACTAATAACCAATTTAAAATTAGATTTGTGTTATGTTTAAACTACGGTGTACTGTTCTGTCCAATGTTTGCCCAATAATTAACTTTAAATATCATGATACAATAGTTTTTGTCATATCACCCACCTCTACCCTAAGTATAGAATGAGGGAAATGTAGGTAACAGTTTATGCAACAGCAGGTGTGCAGGTTCATTCATGATTACTTTTGACCACCCCCCGCAAAAAATTTACTACTATAGACAAATGCAGAAGAAGGTTCTACAGAGCTCTACAGCATGCACATCAGTATACCTGTTTTAAAGTCTATTAAAACAAAACAATCAAGTGGAAAAGAAATTTGAGAGCACACGCACAAACTTTACTCCACACTGTGCCACAGTGGCAGCCCCACTCACAGGTCCATATGCTGCTGGGTGGCCAGTGCTAGATTCTGGTTCTGTTGACACAGATACACAATCTGCAGCTGCTGCTGCTCCCTGTCGCCCTCTACCCGAGAACGTAGACACTGCAGCTCCTCCACCAGCCAGTCACACTCACCGCTACCGTGACACCATAACACAACGTGCTTACATTTACAACTACTGAGAAACAGCTGCATATAACTGACTACGTAAAGCTGATCGTTATCAAAACCATTACATTATATAACAACACAGTTACACTCCCTGCCCATTTTATCGGAAACCCTTATCTTGTAGCTTCACTCTTTTGGTGTATAGGTAAAGAAAATATCCCACTTGTTAATGCACATTTTGTGTCAGTTATCCTTTAGTCCCTCACTGAAGGGTCAGCTAGTGCCCTATAAGATTCCAGTAATATTAAATCACTTCAGTAATAACAGTAATTGACAATTGTCTTGAAGTTGGTAATGTACAGATGATGGTGGATTTTTTTTTCTTTCAAGAATTACTTTGAAGTAAGACCGTGATAAATTTGGGGGATCAGTCTGTTTAGCGCAAAGCAGATTCAATTTAACAAAACTTTCCCAGTGACTACAACCCCACAGTCAGTATAAAAAAGCACAGTAAATGTACATATACACTTGCGATTAAAAAATAGAAGCACCCAGAAGGAAGTGTGGGATTGCAGTGCTATTGGGAATGAAGATAAACATTTACCAGGAACAATAAATGATGATAAATTTCAACTGATATGGGCAATATTTATTGAGCTACACATACAGAAGTAGTGTCTCTCAGTATGGCGTCGGGCTGCTATGCTGCTAATGCAACATGCCTGACGTCTCCGCTGGTTGAGGTTTTGTATGAGGAGTTGTAGAGGTTCCTAATGGTGTCCTGTGATAATTCATTCTCACACAGTTCCTGCAGATTTTACGACAGCAGGTCTTCTGGACGTGTGACACACAACAACAAACCATTCATCTGACCCCACACGATTCATTGGCTGTCTCCTGCTGGCATTCTGGGTCACTACATAACAGTTTGGCATGACACCACTGCAGCCTTTGGTGCGGTTGATGCGGTCTGTGAGAGGCTGTGAGGTCTGCATGCATGTAGTCCTGCATTGTTGTCTGCAGCTGTCTGTGCTGGGACTAACAGTGACTCATGGAGGGCATGACTGCTTGCTGAATGTCTGTTATTGTGGCAGGTACACCGATAAGGCCCTTCCTTGCTTACGTCACATATGCAGCCAAGTGTGAAGCTTGAATCATTTGCATGTCTCATGATGTCAAACCTACCCAGCAAGTTCCATTCCTGCCGGCTGATTCCTTCCAGGTGCAACTTTTTTTTGACAATGGGGTTTTTTTGTGTGTGTGTGTGTGTGTGTGTATTCATATTCTAAAACAACGTTAAGAGAATGTGTACTGTATTCTCACCTCTGAGCCAGCTCCAGCCCCACCCTCTCTTCGTTACCTACACTAGTGTCTCCTGAGAAAAAGGAAGAAAGCTCAGATGTGAAAACTGAAAAGTAGTAAGGTGTCACACACACAGCACCTGTCCTCTAATCCTACCTAAATACATCTGGGTATTGATAGATAAGTGGAAAGTATTGTAATATTATATACATTCCCACAAATAAATTATGAAACAGCATAATGTCTTAACGTACGGTGATAATATTTATATCATATCCTCCACCCCTAGCAGGTAAACACATGAATATACACTAATACATAAATAAAGATTTAATCTGTAATGAAGACATTTAGATACTCACCCTGCTCCAGTTTCTCAAGCAAACTGAGGCTCCGGTCCAGCTGTTGTTTGAGTGTTGTGTCCAGTGCAAGTTGCCCATCACTGGGCAATAACAGTTCCTCCAAAGCCCCACGCAGGTCCTGCAGCTGCTTGCGCTGCTCTACACCCAGGCCACGAGAGACACGGATCTGCTCGCGTAATTCACACAGTTCTCGTGCTTGAGACTGCACTAGAGACTCAATCCTGCAGGAGAAGACAATGATTTTAATAGTCATCATCTCTAAAGTATTCAAATGCAGAAATATGCAAACCAGCTGTCAATTAAAAAAAAAAAAAAAATACTGCTACACTGCTAAGAATGAATCAGATTACTTACTTGGACGGAGAAGCTAATTGGCTGCTTCTATTCACTGTCCGCTCTTTCTCCACCTCGGCAGTAAGCTGAGCAATACGAGCTTTCAGTGCCTGCATGTCCTCGTCTGCTTGCCTGTCTACAGAATCTGAGGTGCTGCTCAAAGCCTCCGCAGAGAGCGATTTTTTCCTCAGCAGCCTCTGGAGGTGCTGGATGACCTTGTGCTGACTTTCGATCTTTGACCTTAGTTGCTGGAGCTGCTGGCAAAGTAGGGCGGGGTCCAAGTTAGGGTCAGCAGAGGTGGCGCTGGAGTCACAGGGTCGTGGAGAGCTGAGGTCAGGTGAGCTGGGATAAGAAGGGCTGGACGCTGCAGAGTCGAGGTTCTCTGCAGAGGAGAATCCAGCCAGGGCTCGCTTCAGAATGGGAGAGAGAGCAGGGCCCGAACATACAACACCATCCACATCTGGGAACACAGGAACACCAACGACAGAAAGACACATACACACAGACAGACAGACACAGAAAGACAATACATTAATGCATCAAGTTTAAGTAAAAGAACAGAAACCTTTACGGAAAACAAAAGTAAATCGTTTTATGAGAAAGCTGGAGGAAGGTTAAGCTAGCAGCCCAAAACGATGACTCCAGTAAAACATCCCAGCCATGCAAATGGGACAGTTATATCGCCATAACCGAATGCAAATTAGCACAAACTGACCCTAGACACATACAACACACATTCAATTTAAAACACCACCACTTTGCCACCACCTCGCATGCAGGAAAGACAGTAATTAGCATTCAACGTCTCCCCAGAATTCTGATGCATGCACAATCTAGATCCTCTTGAACATGCAGAGGTCAGACATATTAACATACCAACAGCTGCTGGTACAGAAAAAAAATAAACAAATGTTTATTTTTCAAAGATGTTAATTTGGTAATCAATAATCGGATATTGGACAATATAAAGCCCACCAATTAGAACTATTCACCTAACCAAGCTAACTACCTGTGCCTTGCTAGCTTCTGTTTATTGTTACCTATGTTGTAGCGGCAATGATTCTTTAAGTTTAGTCCTTCCCATTAATCAAAATTAGAGATCTACCAAAGAAATTGGCCAACACAAGAATTAAAAATGAGACTTAGTTTATTGTAAAACAAAAGTAGAATTAAAAATTAATTAGTCCAAGTAAGTGTCAAAAAGACTTTTAAAGCTAATAGAAATAAGAACTATAAACTCTTTCCTGGCTTTGATGAAAAATGATTTAGGCTTTCATGATGAACATCAAGAAAAGGTAGAACACCCAATAACTACTCCTGTGTAGTTGACACTACTTGAAGACATGACTGCCTGCTCAACACCCAGAAGAGAAGTTTCTTCAAGCATGATGAAATCATCTGCAACCTCAGTATTTAAATTGACTCAAAAAAAAAAAAAGACAGCCAAAGTGCTAAGTAGAACTAACCGAGGACCTTCGATTTTAAAGTGCATACTATAGTATACATACTTCAAAAAGATTAAATGTTTATTTTTAAAAAGTTTATTCATACTCTCTCTTTTTTTTTTAACTATTTTAGTGTGTCCTAAAATATTTTCAGAACGGTGCTTTATTAACTTTATATAACTTGCCAGTTGTGGTGAAACCTGATTGGTTATTATACACTTCAAAAACACACAGAGCTCAAAAGACCAAGACGGAAAAAAGCCAGCCACAAAAGTTTTTGGTAAAGCCATGCAGAGTTTTGGCAGATTCCTAGATAAGGTGATTTCAACAGGCCACTCCCATCTACCTGTGCTACTGCCCTCTTCCCTCTCCACCTCTGTCTCACTCCTCCCACTTGTCTCGTAGCCAAGGTCCTGTGCATCCACTTGTACCCCTTTATCATCCTGACTTCCAGGGGGCACTAGAGGGCATGGCATGGATCAAAGCAACACTGTGTTTGAGTGATCCTTACTTAGACAGAGTTTATTTTCAAAGCCCTTGTGACCATGCTCCAACAACACACTGGCATAATTAACTGCGCACTTATTAACGGTACGTGTGAAACAAGTATATTGAGTGACATGCCAACCAGTTTTATTACAATCAGGGATGCACATTGATGTTGGAATTGTATCTGTATAGGCAGACAACCTCCCTGAAAAAAGAAATGAGGTTTACACAATGTATACGAAATCACACCTCAGCATTTGTGGCTGATGACCTTTAATCACACCCACAAGACGCGAAGTAACATGGGTACGTGGGCCCGCTCCCTACTTATTACCCCTTGTCACCAATGTCTCTCCTTAGTTCAAGATGTTGCTCTTCACCAAGCTAATGGTGAAGCAGCACAACCTGTGTTGTACCTCGTTACTCTTCTGCAGGTAACAGTGGCCACAGGACCCTCAATTCCCTCGGTACAACGCATATTGCATGATATGTATTTACCCACTACAAGGCAGACCCTGATACAAGAGAACATTCTATTGCATCCCCTTCCCCAAAAAGAAAGAACCCCATGAGAAACCACATCCTAAAAAAAAGCGTCCCCCAGGGGAGCACCCCTAAAAAGGGCCCATAATATAGCCATACCCCTTGTAAAATAAGCCTACACCTCCTTGGGTAACATCAGACCTTTGCCACTGTAGGATAACAAAATAGGTTCCATAATTCAATGGAAGAGACACTGTTTAGACAGAGCTCTTCCCTGGACTGGGTTAGCGAGCTATAATGCATAGGCAACACCTTGGGTACATCTGCAGCATTAGGGCACCATGTAACCTTAGTGTCACCAGGTGCAAACTGAGTACATGAAGATCATCCACACGTTTGGCCAAGGCTAAAGAAAGAAAGACAGAAGGAAGGATTCAAAGACAATGTTAGGTCCCAAAGGGAACAGCTGGCCTAGATTTAGGCTTTAAGGACTGCACACCTCTTACAAAACAGAGGGTGTGCTCCTGGCAACACACTGCTAAACCTACAGGAAACAGGCTAATATAGCAACCAAACAGAGCTTTACTGTGGAGTATGAGAGACCTCTTTCTAGTAACCCCTTAAGGAAAGTCAAGATTACCAACAACCAAACATTGAAGGGGAACTCTCTCCCCTGTCACTACAGCGCACGCTGAGGGGCCTCCTCTTGAGAGAAGATCTGGCCCCTGGTTCAGGTAACCTGACACATGGATTGCCATGACGGACAGAAGATGAAGACTGCTCCACGTCAGAAGGGAGTGGGACAATTTTAGAAAAGGAAGCAAATGTGTGCCCCCCTGGCTATTTGCGTACGACACCACTGGAGTCTGTCCTGTTTGAAATGTGCATCGGAAGAAAGTGTGATAGGGACAAGAGCGCTGCCAGCAGCTCCAAACTACTGATGTGGAGAGAATGCTGAGCAAGAGACCACACCTCCCTTCGCTGTTGCTCAAATGCACAATGCTCCCCAAGCTATCAGGGAAACGTCTATCAACATTACCTTGCAGTGTTGGTGCCTACTGATGAGCCTCTACAAAATAGGTGGGTTCCTCCTTAAAGATAAGGCTGAAATTGCAGTAGTGAAACGCACACACCCTGCACTCTGACAGACACACTTGGCTGGTTAAAGAGCATACAGAAAACACAGACAGAGAAACCCAACTGCTGTTTGTGTGGTAGCACAGCCTCTGCATTCTCCTGAGTATCCCCCTTCAAACACACTATAAGTGAGGCTGTCAAGTTACAAACACACACGCAGCCTCGGAGCAAGACAAGAGCCGCTTCCATACACTTCGTAAAAGTATGCATGGCAAGGGAGAGCCCGAACAGGAGAACAAGCCACTCCTATGCCATGTCCTCAAACTCAAACCGCACATGTGTCTCTAACTCTAACCTTCATTTGTCTTACTACACGCTTCGCATCCTGCGATGCGAGTACTGCGCATGCGTGCATTGCAATGATGATGCTGAAACAACTATTGTGCAGGCCTAAATGTCAACTAAGAAATAAAGAAGGTACCGACCTCACCCTGTTATTACTCCACAAGTGCCAAGCCTGGAATAGCCTGTAACTCCTTCTGCTCAAGCTGAGACAGACCAGGCTCATCTACCACGAGATCAAATGATTCGTCTTCATAGAGGTCATGTAGGATAAAAGTTGTGCTAACTAGCTAAAATGATAGCAGAGAAGGCATGAGGCGTTTTTCATTAGGTGAAGAGCATGGGAACCGAGGAGAGAGATGTTGGTGACGAGGGCTTATAAGTAAGGGGAGTCATCT
Source organism: Prochilodus magdalenae (assembly GCA_024036415.1). NCBI lineage: Eukaryota > Metazoa > Chordata > Actinopteri > Characiformes > Prochilodontidae > Prochilodus > Prochilodus magdalenae. Next base: position 87,367 of record JAMWET010000182.1, read on the forward strand.
GCCTTGTTAAAGGTGATTTTCATTATACAATATATGTTGTTCCTAGTGAATCCACAAGGCCACTGAAGCTAATGAGCAGAATTCTCATGAGCACCTTAACTTATCATAGGAAAAGAATTGTTCAGAGCAAATCTCAGTATACCATGAAATAACATGAAGGATTACCATCAGATCCTTATCTACAGATAGTTTTTGAGAGCATACTCAAATGTCAGTGTTTTTTTAGCTTTTGTTACTGTTGTTGTTTTAACAGGGTATATGTGCTACATTGTATTGATCACTCACCTTTGCGTCGGTCAATGTGATCGACCCTCTCAGTTGAGTTTTGCAGTGCAATGATGGACTGAGCAGTAGCTAACTCTTTCTCCAAGTTCTGACACACTTTGTATTTCTCCTGCAATTCCTCCTCTAGGTTCTGACCCCTCCTGTGCTCCTCTTTTAGTTCCTCCTTCAGGTTCTGACCCCTCCTGTGCTCCTCTGTTAGTTCCTCCTTCAGGTTCTGACACAGCTTGTGGTTCTCCGTTAGTTCCTCCTCTAGGTTCTGACACAGCTTGTGCTTCTCCGATAGTTCCTCCTCTAGGTTCTGACACCTCTCGTGCTTCTCTGTTAGTTCCTCCTCTAGGTTCTGACACCTCTCGTGCTTCTCCGTTAGTTCCTCCTCTAGTTTCTTACACCTCTCGTGCTTCTCCGTTAGTTCCTGCTCTAGGTTCTGACACATCTCGTGCTTCTCCGTTAGTTCCTGCTCTAGGTTCTGACACATCTTGTGCTTCTCTGTTAGTTCCTGCTGTAGGTTCTGACACATCTTGTGCTTCTCTGTTAGTTCCTCCTTTAGGTTCTCATACTTCTTCTGCTTCTTATTCAAAATCTTCAGCAGGTTCTCTGGGGCATCCTGAGTCTTACCATCACCCTGTTCTCCAAGAGCGCACCTCTGCTCATCGTCAAGTTGTTGCTCCAGCTGCTGAACCTTCTGGGCATGCTCTTTGAAGAGGTGGATTAGCACCAGCAGGTTCTTGTGAAGTGTTGTTTCTGCTTGCCCAGTACTCCATGTTTCAGTTAAGTTCCGTTTCCAGAGTGAGGTCAAACTTTCCTGGTTCTGTTGAGAAATTGGGGTGCTGGTTTTCTGATGCCCGGTCTCTAAGACTTGCAGGGTGTGGTGTATTTCTTTGTTTTCGGGAGGACCTGCAATAGTGCTTGGGAGTATGTCAGCAGTGCCAGAGTCACCAAACCTGTCTCTCTCCAGGAAAGCACGACAAAGCCTGTCCAGGTTTTGTTCCAGCTCCTTGCCGGGCAAGACTTGAGGGATCTCTGAGGGATGACTATATCTATTGCAGAAATCAGTAACCGACTCCACTGCTTGTTCTGCTGCTAAAATGCATCCGGAAAGACAAGCAATTAACCTGTCCTGACCTTCTTTGAGCATCTCCTCTTCTTCCAGGCTTTTGGCAATGCTACTCTGCTTTGGAGTACTGGCATCAGTGCTCAGTTTAGTGATAGCTTCCTCTGCAGATCTTAACTTTTCTTGCAGTTCTGCATTTAACCTGCACTGCCGCAACAATGACTCTTGCAGGGACTCTGCTTGGCGCTGTAAATCTGACTCCACTGCGGAACCTTCGTCAAAGCCGGGCAACCTCTCTGCTGCTCCTGTGGAGACACGTTTATGCTCCTGCAAGGCCTTGATCTTATGCAGCAAACCTTCAAGCCTTTCACATAACTCTTGTGGGTCACCCTGACTGGAGGACAGACCAGATGGGCTTTCGGGTCGATCAGCTGTGGTCAGTGACGCGATAGCAGACTCTGCCGTGTTTAAGCACTCGAGAAGCTGGGCATTGAGCTGGTCCTTTTCCTGGATAGCTCTCTGAAGCTCCTCACATTGTTGCTGCAGTGACAAATTTGATCCTGATCCAGAATGGCCCAGTCCACTCTCATTGTCTAAGTTGCAGGCTGTAAGGTAAGCTATAGTGGACTCTGCAGCCTGGAGGGCTTCCTGGTATTGGCTGTTCAGCTTGTCCTTCTCCTGAAGTTCCGCCTCTAGCCCCTCCCAATCCTGCATCTGGAGTTGAAGCCTGGAGATAAGCTCTTCCTTCTCCTGACACTCTTGGTTCAGTAGCTCAAGCTGGCTCAGGAGTTCCGATTCCTGAACCTCAGACATCTTGTCTGTATTTCGTTTGACATCAGAGTTCTGTTTTGTCTCTGGATATGTGTTTCGTTTGGTCTCAGAGCTCCATAGGGCTTCTGAGCTGCTGTTTGGAGAACTCTCAAGTTCTGCCCTTTTGAGCCCTCTGCTGCAAAAATTTGACTGGTCAGAGTCTGTGCCACTATAGCACTCAGTACTTCCCCATGCATCATAACCAGTCGACTCTCGTCTGTCAGTCTGCTTTGCAGGCCTCACTGGGACAGGCAACCGGGATTTCACGTATGCCTGCAACATGACATATTAAAAGAAATGTTTATTGTGAAGATAAACCCCCATCTGACTAACTTGTCATATATAAAATAGGATGATTACATGCAAGCTCGAAATGTATTCAAATTACTCATAATGCTGTGCCACCATTTGCTTTGATGCCAGCTTTGCACACTCTCAGTCAGCTTCATGTTGTAGTCTAGTTTCCAGACCGAGACTGGCTGTTTTTCCTTTATTCTGCAGTCCAACTCATCCCAAACCAGGTTATCTGATACACCACTGCATCCCTTATCTTCTCAGTCCTACAGCTCTTACATAGCCCGGAGGTGTGTGTGTGGGGTCACTGCACAGTTGAAAAACAAATGATGGTCCCACTAAGTGCAAACCAGACGGGATGGCATTTCGCCATAGAATGCTGTGGGAACCACACCGGTTAGGTGAGCCTTCAATTTTGAATAAATCACCACAGTGTCACCAGTAAAGCCCCAGTGTAACTCCCACACCATCACACTGTCCCTCCATGCTACATGGTAGGAACCACACAAGTAGAAACCATCTGCTGGGCTTTTCTGCATCCCATAAAGACACGGCGGGTGGAACCAAAAAAAAAAAAAACGAAATTTTTGACTCATCAGGCCAAAGTACAGATTTTCACTGGTCTAATGTATTTCCAAGCACGTCTCTTCTTTGTCCTCCTCAATAATGCCTTCTTTGCAGCAATTCACCCATAATGGCCTGATTCACGCAGTCTCTTCTTAACAGTTGATGTTGAGATGTGCCTGCTACTTGAACTCTAATGCTATACATTCAAAGTTCTTGCTTTTTTTTTTTTTAAAGACTGAATGATATTTGACAGCCAAGACAGGATGTTGTGTGACTTTACTTAGTTGAGTTGTTCATGGGCTATTTACTATGAAGCTCTGGAAGCTGAGAGAGAATCTCATGAGTGTGCAAAGCTGTCATCAAAGCAAAAGGTAGCTCTTTTTGAAAAATCTGCTAATGCTATACACAAACATATATATTCTGGAATTTTTTCACACCACTGAAAAAACAAACTAGTGCATAGAATGTCCAGCACTTATAAACAAATACGTAACTCAGCACAGGATTTAATGGAGCTTGTCAGAGTAATTCTTTTGCCATGAATTTACGACTTACTGCATGTCTTGCCATATGATGCTTCTGGCCTTTGGTCAGCTTGTTTTGGCCTTGCCTCTGTTCCTCTTTTCTTTCTTGATCGTCCTCCTGTTTTCCGCCCTTGTTTCTGTCTTTTCCCTTTTCCTTAAGCATGTCCTCCAGACTGAGGGCATGTTTCTGCGAGGCCTCATTCTCTACCCTCAGACGTTCCATCTCACGCGCCATGCTGACAATCAGTTCAGGGTCAAACCCTGGCCCACCATCCGCTACTGCCTCCGTGTTTCTCTGCAGCTGTTCCTTTAGCAGCCGAATGACCTTGCGGTGGCTCCGGGCTTCAGATCGGAGTGTCTTCACAGTTTGATGGAGATCAGTATGACCATCGCTCTCTCCAGAACTTTCTGCACTCTCCTTGTACTCAGCAGAGTTTTCTTCTTTCAGAAGCCCGCGGAGCTCAGAGGCCTCCAAACGCAATTTAGCTACCTCCTCCCTGGATGAAAGGAAATTGTAATGAATTTGAAACATAATTTGAGAGTTTATAGTGCAGACAGTAGTCTGGCTTGCTGGCTGCTTTGCTTACCTGAGCTGAGAAACAGATCCTGCTCCACAGTCTCTGAGTAAGGATGCAATTTCTGTCTGTTCGCCACCATGCTGTTCTGGAGCATTTGAGCTGTATCCTCTTCCTTTAGGCTGAGCTACAGGAGAAGTCACTATCTTGCATTCAGCCTCAGGACTTTCATCAATCTTTTCCTGGAAGTTAAACAACAGAGGCCACATTTGGTCAACTTACATCACAGTTCTGTTTATCCTTTTTATAACTGGTCAATCCTAAGCTCTAATGCTTTAGTTGGGCTTGAAATTTTGGTCCCAATCGCAGCCTGAAATCATGTCTAATGATTACCCAGAATACCTAATGCAAGGGATAACACTGGTTAAATTATACTTCTGAACAACATCAGAAACATTTTCAGTCAGGATAAACTTTCCATAATGTTTTATTTCCCACTCATTGTTTTTCTCATACACATGGGCCTTGTAAATCCTGCTGTAAACTTTTTAAACAGGTCTCATTAAAAATGATTTAAGGCAATGCCTAGTAAAGCAGAGGGAAAAGCAGAAGGTAACGAGAAAAGCTAAAGCAGGAGATATGCAGGAAAGAAATCTGTCCCAAGTGACAACCTGAAGTAAAGCTTGAACCTGACCCATGCCTGTTACACAACCAGAAAAGACATACAAAGCTGATGTGAGCAGTTGGGTGTCACAAATGATCTAGCTCTACTCATCTGCCTTAATTCATTTGATTTCAAACCTATTAGTCTCATTTTGCAGTAAGTGAGAGAGCTACTTAGACAGACATCATCATCTTACCTTAATGTCAGGACCAGTTTGCTTCTTCTCAGCATTAGTGGCTAGAGGTCTGCCCAGTCCCTGTGGTTGCTATAGTAATGGAATGGGTGGCGACACATGACTTGAGAACAGAAAACGGCATGAAGAAAAACATAAAGAAAGTACAGAGTAACGGCAGGATGGATCGACTGCAGGTGGTTATGGGTAAGGAAGACAGGCCAGAGAGACAGAGAGAGGAGAAAACGGGTTAGGAGAGACGGAGAACGTGAGTAAGAGAGAAACTAATACACACATACATGCAGAAACACACTCAGCCGTACCATCATTTGCACGCACACACACAGACACAAAAATATAAGCTACCACTAGCATGATGTGTTAGAGGAGATAGGGCACCTACTGCAACTAACAGGGAAAAAAAATACATGACCTACAAGAGTCAGAGGTTAGAGGTAAAGATTAGAGGACGAAAGGTGGGTTAGAGGTAGGAAACCCAACTGCTGCAGTTTAAAAAGAATGTTAATACAAACACAGAAATTAGGAAGTATGCATTATCATCTGATGGTAAACAGTTCCTTCATAAGAAGTAAATACTTGAGCAAAAGTAACTTTATTTTATATAAATAAATAATAAAGCTTCTGCTTAAACTATCAAAGATCAAGGTGCATTACCTTGCTGGGTGATGAAAGGTCAATAAGGTCAGACTCTCCCTCAGCTTTTCCCACAGTCCCGCCTTCTGCTGTGGCTAACTTCCTTTGGAGCTCTGCATTCAAAGCCTGTAACTCTGAGACCTAAAAGAGAGAGAGAGTTATGATGATTTGAAATTATTGTCTGTGACAGCCGCAATTGAAAGATGTTGGCTCAGAGACTCTCACCTTCAGTCTGAGTTGTTCCACAGACAGTTCCTCCTCCAGTCCCTCTCCTACGCATATACTCATATAGGAAGTCTGCTCACCAATCAGACTCAGTGTGTCCGCTGAAATTCCATAGAAACACTGTTTATACCAATGTACATCTGCTCAGATTGACAAGGCTTCTACAGCTTTCCTGTATGTACCTGAGTCATTGGCCTGTCCCACTCCCCCGCCTCTGCTCTGGATCTGACCCAGTCTGGCCTGCAGGGACGCATTCCAGCGCTGAGCTTCTTCCAGAGCATCACGCATACTTTCCAGCTCTGCAGGGTCAGCACCTATACACAAACACATACGCACATTAATAAAAACATTTCCATATTGCTCAATTTTGTACACTCACATCAGTACAGTAGCATTCACACCATCTCAAATCTATGGCTATGCTTTCTGAATTATGAGAACAGCTCGGTGAACAGGCATGTACCACAACCACAAACGTATCTGCTCTGTGTAAGCAACAACCGAACACCACGGTGACAACCATTTACCTTAATCCACTTAGGACCAACTCATTACTTTCCAGCTGCAGTCCTGCACTACACTGTTGATTTCCTCACTTCAGCACATTAGCGGCTAGTAATAAAGGCCTTATGAGCCCAATCAACTACAGCAGAAGAACAATTACATAAATACTGCATGCCTTAAATTGCTGGCATGAAGCCAACAAGGTTGGTTTTCCCAAAAGGGTCTTGGCACAAATATCATTCTTATGTGGAAGAGAGCAAAGGTTCTCTCTACCAGTTTAATATGATCATAACACCAAGATGATTTTTGGAAAGTGGAATATTTAACATCTCTTTTAGACTCAATTACAACAATAATTACTCTGGTCAAACAGATAACAATATACTTTCATCATCATCATCGAAAAAACAAAGTTGTACCCAGAAGGAATCAATTGGCATGAGTTCAAAGGTGAGTATACAATACACAAAATAACACCAATAGTTAGGATTAACGAACAAGAATAAAATGTGGTGAAGAGGTTTGGTATTGTGAGACACGCAAGTGACTCAAGTTTTCATGCATGTGACCCAAGCAAGGACAGGCCTTATCGCTGTACCTGACTAACTATGTAAGGTCATCCTGTATACCTCCGAGAAGAGTCTGAAAGTAATTCGAGCAGTTGGAAGGGTTGGAGAGAGGTTGCCTTGTAGGCCTCTGAATGGTCTTTTCGACACAGTTTGCGTCATACCAGTCATGCAGATACAACCATAGCACGCTGTTGGCTTCAGAGGATAGAAAAACAAACACACCAGTGACACGAAGGATCTGGTAGAACAGCACGAACCACAGAGGAAAAGAGCAGACAAGTTGCTCAACATACACGGCATGAACCAACAGCCACAACTGCGGGCATTCAACAAGCAACAATGCCCTCCATGAGTCATGCTGTCAGTGCCAGCACCACGGGCAGATGGCTGCACTACACAGGACCACAAGCACGCAGACTGTTATGGCGACTGCCCTTAACACTACATCAACATCGCCAAAGACTGCAATGGTGTTGTGCCAGACTGTCATGGAGTGACTAAGAATGGCAGCAGGTCATCTTCAGTAAGGCGTGCCGCTTTTGTCTTGGTGGATGATCAATGAATCGGTGTTCGAAGGCACTGTCAGCGCCAAAAATACGGTTTGTTGTCGTGCGTCACTTGGCCCTAAGGCCTGGTGTCACCCCACCTCCACCCCTACCACACAATCTGCAGGAACTGTGTGAGAATATTCACACTGCATGGGATGAATTATCACAGGACACCATTAGAAACCTCAAGAACTCCGAGACGGCTGGCATGTTGCATTAGCAAACATAGCAGCCACACGTCATACTGAGAGACACTACTTCTGTATGTGTAGCTCAATAAATATTGTCCATATCAGTCTAAATTTATCATTTAATGTTCCTGGTAACTTTTATCTTCCTTCCCAACAGCATAGTCATCCCACACTTCCTTCTGGATGCAGCTATACTTTTTAATGATGAGTGTATATAAAAGAGTAGTATCATCTTTCATTCCTCCAGTCTTGCTTCGCCTTAGAGTCTCCTTGCTTTTTATTTTCCCCCTATGCACCTCCTGTACCTTTATCCCCAGTTCCCCTAGCATACTCTCACTTCCTATGGCTTTTATTCTGCCTGATTAAACAGGTCTAAATTAAGTCACATGTGCAATAAGATCATTTGTGCTGGCCTCTCAATGCAGGGTAAGACAGCTGTGCTGCAGCAAGAAGTACATGAACCAGATGGACCCAAGAGGATTAATCAGGTCAAAGACAGTCCACTTTGTACATCACTCTCTTTATATCACTCTCTCTTTCTCCCTTTCAATCATATGTTTTATATAGGAATGTGTCTGCACGTAAAAATCATATGAGCTCTCAACAGCAATAATGATAAAATAACCTAAACATAGTAAACAGACTGCTCTCAGAGACATCAGGCTATTATTAAACACAGGAAATCTCACAGGGATTAGACTCTGTGTGTGTGTGTGTGTGTGTTGTTACTAATGACAGAGCAGATGGGTTCACGCACACAAATAAACCCATTAAAGCACATTCGTGGGAAATGTGAAGACATTTTTTTGGGAATGGGAAGTCACAGTTGTACATCCGTGTAGTGAGAGAACAGCAAGGTTATTAGTGTTCTTGGTGAGTCAGGTGCAGGGAGCACTGTATGTGTGGCAATTCAAGCATATTAGCATGACAGAAACAGAAAGACACAGAAAGCATGTTTTATTTGATGGATTCATCTTCAGGGATGAAATGATTTCACAGAAAAGAAGGGTCAGACAGGTAAAAAGAGACAGGAAGCCGATCATAGAGAGAAACAAGAGGAGACAAAGAGTAGATGAAGGTAGTTTGCATGCAAACAAAACATTGAGACGATGAAGGAAAGCAAGATTAATACAGAAAATCCACAACACTTAAACAATGAAGCAAATAAAACACACCAGGAAAATGAAAAATCAACGTAAATCATCCACAGACACAAGCAGCAGAGTGCGGGGGAAGAAAAACACCAATGTAAAATGTGTAAATGGATGATTCAAACGATCCCTAAGTACCTGGTCTTCTATACTCAATGTGCTGTTTTCTGAGTCTATTTACTTAAATACAAATTAATGAGTGCATGTGGGCTTAAGAAGAATAAGTGCAAATAAATAAATGAATGAATTATTGATCACATATATAAACGTTTCTGTCTCTATGCATTTGGGTAGCATGACATTTATGCACATCTCCCCTCTACGTCCTTTATTTTAAGAAAAAAAAAAATCACTTGGTGTATTTTGTCTATGTTGTAAGATCTACAAAGAGGTCTTTGTATGTTCTAACACTCGGACTGGCCCCCAGAGGAGTCTATTGTCAGAATGCACTCTGTGATTGGCTGCTGTTGGGCTTTCAGTACCGCACCTTCTCTCTGATTGGCTCTCTGGATCTCTTTGTGCAGCTGCTCTCTGAGCTCCTCGTTGCAGCGGATACCGTCCTCCAGCTGCTGTCTGAGTAGAGTCAGTGCTGCCAACTCCAGCTGCAGAGCCTGTAACCGCTGGGCACTGCAATCGCACACATATGAAATACAAATAAAAAACACACACAGTAACATATCAAACTAGCAGTGCACTCTATAAAACAATCAGGAAAACAAACAAATAAACAAAAAAAATAAAGCTAGAGATATTGCAACAGCTTACTATGAAGTGAAATAGCCACTGGTTCTTAGGATAGCTAAATTATCTTTTCTTCAAAACTACACAGTATCTGGTTTCTTGCATGTATGTGAAAATTTCACTAGTTTTTTATGTCTCATGGCAGGAGGGTATAAGCTCGTTGGATGGAACTGCACTGACCTGTCCTGTTCTTTGACCGCTCTGACTAGGTTGGAATAGAGCTGCTGCTCTGCTCTCAGGACGCGGTTTAGCTCTACCTGCTCCAAACGCAGCTGCACCACAGATGGCATTACCTGCAGAAGTCAACAGACAGGGCTTAGAAGCCAGCGCCTTTTCATTTATATGTGGAAAGACATTACAGACTCTAAATCCAGGAGAAAATATGTGGAGGACATATAAGAATAAAGCTGAATGTACAATTATATAGAACATTTTTGGAAAAGCCTGGTCAAATCACGTTTGGTTAAGTTTAGTGTAACTCCTCCACATTCAACTTAAACATGGATGTGTTTTTTCAAAATCTAAACTAATCATAAAATAAGAAATGTGCTGTCAATTTTGTTCAGGTCACATTTCATATTTCATTTTTGGAATATGGTAAATTAGCAATTATACAGTAATCTTAAATTAAAATGTGCTTCTTTATATAGATGGTATGTGAGCTTACTTTCAATTAAAAAAGAAAATATGGAATTTTATCAAAGTGCCTGCACTATGATTGTACCTCCTGCTGGCTGTCTCCCCCAATCAGGGTTCTTTCTCTCTGGGGAAGGGAGGGGAAGCTGCGTTCATCTCCAGGCTGCAAGTGCAGGTCCTGAGCTGCGGTCGGCCTGCTCTCACCTCTCTGGACCAATCGCTGCTGAAGCTCCTACACACAAAGCAAAGCGTGAGATAGAAAATGCTGCCTTCTAGTTATGTCTTTTAGGGCCTAGAGAACTCTGCCTGTGCGTGTGTGTGCGCACGCATGTACTTACAGCAATAATTTCCTCTTTAGTATTGAGTGTGGAAGTGAGGGACCCAATGTTGGCTGTCTGAGCCTCGAGTTGGCCTTCTAGCTCTGATACCATCAACTGCACCTCAGCTAGAGACATCTGAAATACCAAAATTAAAACACTCATATAGGTAGGGTTGTAAGATTTGTAAAAAAGTACCTACGTGTGATTTTTCTAAACAGTAAGTAGTGAATAATAATTAATACATATGTTTTATAGCTTGTGTTTATACCAAGAAAACAAGAATACCCTCTGTGTGACTTAAATGCTGACAGGTAGTGGTTGCTGGATCATATTCACAGCACATGGGTGCGGTTGCATTTAATGGTCTAACTCATTTAGTGGCAGTTCACAAATTCATCCATCCAATCTACAAGCCCACATGAATACTCGCATGCACACATGTACACACACAAACCTTGAGCTGGTTTTCTCTCTTCAGGGCGCTATTAAGAGCATCAGTTTTCTGGTCAAGCTCTTTCTTTAGTAATACACCAGACTTCTTACTACCAGTGAGAGATTTCTCCATGTTCTCCTCATTGTTCCGTCGTGACAGCTCAGCTATCGACAGACAGACACACATAAACACAATTGATTACGATCATGATCATTAGGCAGTGATTAAGCTTTTCAGGATTCTAGACACAGGAAAATGTTACTTGACATATTATAAAGACATGCACATTACCAATGCAAATTTATAGAACTGCTGTTCTGCCTCTACAAATATAATAGGTCCGAAAGGTATTTGGACATTTATGCCATATTGCCAAATTATATCAAGTCCATTGAATTACAAAACAAAATGTGAGACCACGCTTTCTGAACAGACCATTTCAACACAGTAATTTTATTTTTTTTAAATTATTGCTTCAAAAGGTGGAGATTGTTATTGCTGCAGCAATTTAATTGCAGATTTTAATTCAAAAACAGTCCCAGAAAACACATCTGCGCTTTACCATAACTTACTGGAGGGCTTATTGGAATTCATTTTCAGATTTTCTCCTTACAAACAGTCAATCTGTTTTCACTTCAAAGCTTATTAATGGTTAAACACATTTTATCAATAAACATCCACATACTCTCTTACCCTCTCTATCTTCCAGTCGTTCCTGCAGAACCTGGATGGTCTGTCTGAGCTCTAACACCTGAGGGGGTGAAGTCTCACCCACCTTTACCTCAGTCATGTAACGGTCTCTTTCCTGGCCATGCTCCAACAGCTTCTGTATACAGACACATACGCACAATGATTAATAAGTGGGGTATATGTATATACGTAGAATATGTAACTGCTAGCTTTATGTAACCTACATTTGCTCCCTTTCCTGCTCCAAAACGCCAGTTTAAGCCTGGTGGTGCACAATCTTTATTTTATGTCTTTTGGTTGATCTGTGTTCTGTGGCCATTTTAAATGTATGTACTTAAATACTACTATACATGTATCAAAATGTCATAGTATAATTATGCATGACTTGGATAGAAATATTAAATTACTTTGAACATGCATGTCAAGTGATCAAAAACTACAGTGGTCAAATATGACCAAATGTCTCACCTTGATGACTGCGTCCTTCTCTGCCAGTGCAGCACAGAGTCGAGCTGTCTCTACAGAGGCATCCTGTGTTGCCATGCTGCCAAGTTTCTGAGAGTTGCTAAGCTGCAGCTGGAAGTCTGCGAGTTGACTGCGTAGATTCTGCAATTCTGCAGCCCGATCAGACAGAGCCTGCGCATGACGTTCTGCACTCTCCTACATGCGCGTGCACACACACACACACATACACACTTAATGGGCATACAACAGCAGTCTTCAAAAAGACACATTTTAGTGCACAGACTGTGTAGAACATTAATGTACACTGATGAAAATGAATGACACCTGTCTGGTCATTTCAGTATTTGTAGAAAGTAGCAAGAGCCCATGAGCATGTGCTTCCGTACCTTCAGTAGCTGGTCTTTGCTGTTGATGGTGGCAAGCAGATTCTCGACAGCAGTCTGATTCTCACACACCAGCCTCTCTCTGTCCTTTACTGCCTCTGTTAACATCAGCTCCGTCACTTTTATCCTTTGATTCATCTGCTCCACCAGGTCACGCCCTTGAGACTCTGACTGACTAAGAACTGTGCTAACCATCTCCTGTGAACCAGAGGGTGGATAACAAAATGAATAATGTTTGTGCCTGATAAATTCTGTTCCTTTGATAAAGAAAATGTGCTTCCACTGTACCACTTTGATATACAGACTGAAATTTAAAATTAAGCCTACAGATCATTGAATACACAAATGCAGTGAGCGAGTGTAGATGAGTTACCTCCATGTCTTTAGACTTTAGCTCTAAAGTGTGCTGTAGGTGCTGGATGATTGAGTCTTTCTCTCTGAGAGCTCTCTGCAGGTTTTCCTCGCTTTCCTGTTTGGAGCGCTGCACATTCTTCAAAGAGTTCAGCAGCTGCTGCAACTCCACGTCTTTCTCCTTTAGCAAAGCATCAAAGCTCTGAAGGTGGACACACATTAAGAGGTGTTAGCTGAGAGATTTAACATTGAAAGTGTGCCAGTGTTGAAGGGCCAGTTAGCGTTTTACTGGTTCGGTTCAGTGAATGGCCAAGAAGCTGCATCCCTTGTATTAAAACAAGAAAAATATTTACATTGATGGTTTCTTCATTGTGTGCGAGCAGGTGGTTGAGTCTCTCCAGGTCTCTCTCCTTCTCTCTCACATTCAGCTGCAGCAGATGAATCTCATTCTCCTTCTCCTCCACAGCTGAAAACTTTTCATCCAGTGCTTTCTGCACATTTTAGAAAGACAACAACAAGTCAAGGTACACCTGATCGAGGAAATTATATTATTAAGTATATTATTAATATTATAATTTTATATATGACAGTGGAAAGAAATGGTTGTTCTGTTTGTGATTCTGACTAAAAAACATAAAATCCCAGCACAGTAGATTCTCTTTAGTGACCTGTAAATTGAACTGGCAGTAATACAGGAACAAAGTCATAAGCAAACCTCCAGAGCCTTCTCCTTCTCCCTAAGCCTCTCCCTCAGCTTGACCAGCATGGCATCACTTCCACCTAGAGCTCGGTCCTGCTCCAAATCCTGCACCATGTTTATGTAGTCCTGAGAAAGAGGCAGATCAGGGTGTCCTTTTTATAAAGCCACCTTACAGTGGAAGTAAGGCATTGTGTGCAAAGACATTGTAAGGTGTGGTCTGTGTCTCAGTGTTTAGCTCTGTATTATGTGGGTACAAACCTGCAGCTGCTGGTCTTTCTGTGTGAGACTAGTGGTTAGATGTTGTATAGTGGTCTGCAGCTTGTGCTCTGCTGCACGAGTATGTTGTTGTTGCTCTAGCTGCTGATGTTCTAGACTATTCTCTCGGTCTGCCAGCTCTCCAGTGAGCTTCTTCAGCTGATTCTGCAAGTCCTGCCATAAATGAACACCAAAAACACTGCTCAATTAAAACAAACACACTGACCCTCATCTTTTACCAAAACATCTACCACTAGCGACCAAACCTACAACTGTTACTATGAATATTACTAACATTGATGGTCTTGTCTGCTTTCCTCTTCTGTTGCTGTAGCTGCTCGAGCTCCTGCTCCAGCTGCTGTTTGTCCTGCCGGAGGAGGGCCAGTTCAGCATCTCTGCTACTCAGCAAGCGCTGCAGTCTCTGGGCCTCCAGCAGAGAAGAGTGGGCCTCTGCTTGGAGGCGTGACAACTCAGCTTGCTGGGACAAGAGCAGGGCCTGCTGTTCCTCAGCTCCCTACAGCAAACGTTGGTGCAAAAGTATGTTAATACAAAATGCAAAGTATTAAAATAAATAACGGTTTTCGACACACAAACACTTGTTCTACTTGCTTGATATTTCTGTAGTTGAGCTTTGTGAAGAGCTTCTCTGGCCTTGGCAAGAGCCTGATCCTTCTCCTCTAAATTCCCATACAACTCTTCAACCTGAAAGAAAGAGTGAGAGACAGAGAGAGAGAAAAAGAGTAAGAAGTGTTTCATGATTTAATCTATGTTCGCTAAACAGATAGATTATTTTGAATATAATTTATTTAGTCCAGAACAGAAGATACAACAGGATTATGGGGATACAGTAATACTCCACACCTCTTTCTCTTTCTCTTTGAGCAGGATGCTGAGGCCCTGGATGGTTTTGTCTCTTTTGAGAGAGTTTCTCTTCTCTGCAGCCAGCTCATTGTCTCGCTCTTCCAGCTGTGTTGAGAGAGTCTGAAGGAACAGGGACAAATTACAGACAAAAGAGAGATTAGGGAACTGTGAAGTTCCACTATAGTAAGGTACAAGCATGCGTGTGTACCTTGATTTCTCTTTCCATTTCCTCCAGGCTGTGCTTAAGCATCTGGTTGCTGCTCTTGGTGGAGTTAAGCTCCTCAGTCAGCTGCCTGGTCATCTGCTGCAGCCTGTTCACTTCACTTTCCTTTGCCACACCCACCTACAAAACGGAGAACATGAGTAAAAAAAAAAGGGGACTTTAAAATGTAAGCACACAGACAAATGTGTGAGCCAAACAAATAATGATACAATGGGTTTTCTTCTATCTACCTCTTGTTTGAGAGGCAAGTATTCATCATTAAACTCCTTCTCTAGCTCTCTCAGAGCTTTCTCAGCCTTTGCCCGTCTAGCTCTGCCCACCTGGGCAAGTCCAAACACATCACTTGGTTGTGATAGGACAGGAATCCTGCTACCGAGGGTTAGTGGGAGGGGCCGAGCCCTAGTGCTCCGCAACAGCTGCAGAAAATCAGACAGCAGGGATGTTGTTTCCAAGGCAGCAGAGGAGGAGCCCTGGCGTGGGTGGGTTTGTCTGCAGGCTGGGGTCGTGACTTGTACGTAGTCTGGGTGCTCTGGTTTGAGTGACTGGAGGGAAACTGAGCGAGACGTTAGAGTGGCTTTCCTGTATACAAGATCTGAATACTCTCGGCTTCGGGCCCGAACTCCTGTTCCCAGCACTCGTCCTGCTTTTGACACCTCCTGGCTCTTTCTAGATGCGAAACCTGACCCAAAAGAGGAGGCTGAGCATTCTGCTGAGACTCTACTCAGTGGCTCAAGACTGACACAGCGCCTCAACTGACCGGTTCCTGGGCTTCCTCTTCTAGTGCCATGATGGACTCCGGTACTTAGCCTTCGGCTATGCAGCAATTGCTGTTGCTTTGGCTCCTTCTCCTTCTGTGGCCATTCCACGAGTGCTCTGGTCTTGTTTCGCTGCCGTTTTAGTTGAGTTTGCTGATGTTTCTGCTGCTGTGAGATCTGAGCTGGTCTGGTCTCTCCTTTTTTAAAGGGACTGCGTTCTTGCAGGTTCTGCTGTCCGGGGCAGGTGGGCTCCTGTGGGTTGTTCTGCTGGTATTTGTGTGCTATGAGCATGTTCAGCCTATCCCTCTCATTGTGTAGTTTCTGTATTTCAGCAGCATGGGCATCCTGCAGGTTGCCAATGGCGACGTCACACTGCACCACACGTTCCAACAGAAACACGCACTTCCCGCACAGAAACTCACTGCGGCCATCCCGATGGAGATCACTCCCCAGCACATGTGACAGAACCACAGCCAGTCGTAAGCGCCCACATGTACTAAATAACCAGCGGCATTGCCCGCCTGGCACACATACGCCACATACACGGCATGGGTCCCGCATGACCACACGCACTCAAACATTGGCCACAGCAGGCAACAATCGAACAGGTAAGCTGACTCAGATCAGACAATCTTGCACAAAACGCACAACATCCATCCTTCAGGTGATCACTGCCAGCAAATCAGCTTGGAAACATCTTCCTTTGTTCTGTTTTCTCTTATTCCTGCATGTCCTGCTGTCTCTCTACCCGCATAAGTCTTTTGCCTTCTCTCCGTTATCTGTTCTGAGCCCAGTGCACTGAGCTCAAGCCACACAACGGATCAAAGCTTCTAATCCAGCCACACACACACCCACCCACACAGGGACAATCCAATGAGAGCTGCACACAGCAACTAACAACACATTCATGAGTGAACGCACATACACCCACCCGCGCACACAGTAATCCACCCCTACCTCCTCACCCAGGTGTCCAGGAGCGGACAGCTTTATTTGGGCCACTGATATTAGCCTGCACTCAGGACAGGTGCAGGACTGACGTCTGTTAGCTCTTCAACAGCAGAAAGTATGAAAAAAAGCTGAGGTAACATTAATTGCTTCTCAGCCTTTCAGTGTGCAAAATGTTCTTGCAGTTCTGATGCACATGGCCATTAAAATCTCCTGTCTATGTAATAGTGAATAAAGCTTTTGTAATATCGTACTTCATTCTTATGTTGTCACTGTGATATCTAAGTGCTGCAAAGGCTTTCCGATTGATCTTATGACATAGACGTGCTCTGTGCAGTTCAGCCAAGATCTTTCATCAAACAGTTTCTGTATGGACCTCAAGAAGTCAGCGAGTCTGAGAGGTGGAACTGTAAGCAGGGAGTGGTCTCTTGGGGTACTCTTTAGAGAAGCAGAGTGAGAGGTCAGAGTGGTCCTCCTATCGATAAGATTTGAAAGCTCTAGGCTTTTTAACTGGACTTCAGTTCCAAGTAGCCTCTGCTGCTGTTTTGATTCTTTCAAGCCAAACCATGTCTTTATGGACCTCATGTGCACAGGGTTGCTTCCATGGTAAGATTACAGGGTAAGGGTTAAAGGGGATGTATGCGATTTAAATCCAATAAACACGTTCTGAGCTATATTCACAATAAGACTTTGTGGCTACCACTTTGCGGCTGAGCTGATTTTGTTTTATAATGTTTTCATGTTACAGTCACAGCACATGGGAACAGTTGACCGGAAAAGTCAAAGGAGAAATTTGATTTTTGACATTTTTTCTTTTTTGATTTGATAAAAAAATAATAATTGGCATACTATGACTGTGCTGAAACCAAGATTTCAGTATGACCCATTCTACGGTCTGTATTAGTCTAGTTAATCAGCATGGTTTTGTGTTATTTATGCAGCTCATAGCCATGGGTGTGACTGCTATTATAGCCAAAATAGTCAGCCCCACTAATGAATAGGGGTATCCATCTACCTTTGGCCATGGAATATATAGTAAAAAGAGGGCATCCCGTCACCTCTGTCACAAAAACACTTCAAATGAATTTGGAGCACACATTTTCCAGGCAGCTAGAAAATACTGTCCATGTTTATAATCACTGCAAACAGACATTGGCATGTAGGTTTAAAAAACAAACAAACAAAAAAACAATTATGAATCTTCATAAAATAGTCTTCCAAGACATTGTAATCTACTGTAGTCTACTGTCCCTTTCTGTCTTCCGTTTAGCAGCAAATCTGATTGCTGCCGGAGATTAAAGTGATGCCCTCACTGCAAGTCCCCCTCTGTCCATCACACCCACAAAGCTCTAAATCCTCTCCACACTTTTACTCCCCTCCTAATCAGGAGGGATTTATTTTCTAATATTTTATTGCCAGAACGCTGCCCTTTTAAACTGTCCGCTACCAGCCTGTTAAATCCAGCATTAGCACACTGACCCTCAAGAAGCACATACACAAACCATAATGCAACGAATCTCAAGTATTTCACAACACTGCAACTACAGACGTGTTTCAAATATTGATACAGTAATATGGTGGCGAAGCACTTGATTAGTTTATCATGTGCTGTTGTGTGAGGTAAATAAATGTTTCCTTTAGTGCTGTAAATGCAGGTGTAATCCTTGTTAGCTATGTAGAGTTTGTTCTCATGTTGGCAGCTTGCTGTGATTAGCGTTTAGGACTCGTCTATTAGCATGCGCTTGTAATGTTGCTTTATATTACAGCACTGTTAAAAACTAAAAGAGATTCTCACTGTGCTGTATTGCTCACTGATAATTTTACAGCCACAGACTTCATGCATATGTGCCCATGCTTATACACACTCCTGCCTTGTGGGATGGCTCAGATTTGCCTGTGAGCATGTGTATAATATTACACTTTAACGCGAGCGAGGTGCCAATAGGGTGGCAACAATTTATCGACTTGGTTGACTAAAATCAATGACCAAATTAGTTGGCAACTAATTTATCAGTCGCTGATGTCATTTTCTCCATTTTTATTTGGGCATATTTGGATTCTTAAATGTCATACATACTTACTCTTACTCTCATACTTACTGTGGACATTACATACAACCACAATTCAACTTTACTTAACAAGACCTTAAGTGAACAAAGCCTCCCACCTGTTTTTCTTTTTCTGCCTTCCCTCTTTCACGATCCAGCTCTTCTTTCAGAGCCTGTAGCAAAAAAGACAATTTTAACTTCAATGATGGTGGAGAGCAGGATTGTTCAAATTAACTTTGCCTCTGTGTCACACAAGTGAAAAGCAACCCACATAATTTCCTATGCACAGGCGAATCTACATGACAACAAAAGAATAACAACTCTCACAAACAAAACAATTTCAATAAAGGGCTAAAATGAAATATCCATTCTGTTTTCTCATGAGTGTGCTAATGACAGGGCAATGTGAATTAATGGAGTTTGAATGAGGCATGATAGCAGAATGCCTGAGTGGCTCATGACAGGTAAACATGCAAACCATTGTTCCCTGAACCAATTCTGGAAAACTTGGGCCTGACAGCATGGTGCATTATCCTGCTGGAATATTCCATCACTCTGGGGTTACATGAAGTCCATGAGGGGCTGTAAATGTCACCAAGCAGTAAAATGATGTGTTTAGGCGGACCAGTGGACCTATCCCATGTCATGAGAACACATCCCACACCAGTATGGAACACGCACCAGTCTGCACAGTGCCTTGGTAATAACAGGGGCACTTGGCTTTAGGGGTTTGTGCCACACATGAACAGCCCAAAACAATTGGTACTGTGGCTCATCAGACCATGCCAGTCGTCTAGAGTCCAGTTAGATACCCGCAAGTCACTATCATGCTTTGTTGGATAATTCACCTCGCCTTGCCATGAGCATGCTGACCAGTGTTTCACCTTACACACAAGATAACATTTCACAACAGGTATGGGAATTCCCCTGAGGTAGCACCACTTCATAAACAATTTATAATTTTTAATTGGCCTGATCACCATATAAAAACTTTATTGTACCTTTATTGTACATGTAAATGCAACAGAAGAGCAACATCCAGCAATTTTATACATCAGTTCAAGTCACTAACAACTCTGCAAAAAAATTAATAATCTGAACACAAATTAAGATTCCACAGAGACATACTGACCTGCAGTTCTTTCTCCTGTACCATCGGCTCCACAGCTGGCTGATCTGGGCACTTCTGCTGCTGCTCTCTAATAAGGGCGTCTTGCTTTTTGATCGAATCCTGAAGCCGCTCAATCATACTGCAGAAGATGGAAGGATTGGACAAACATTTCAGTGACATGAAGCAGCAACAGCTTGAAATAATCACCACTAATCACTGCATCACTGGAGATCTCCATGTCTATGTACTTGAGGCAAAGAGAAAGTGAGGACAATGTTCTGGACATATTTAATATCAGGGTACGCCAACTGTATTAAAACCAGTTAGCCTTAGATGATAGTGGATAGATGCAAATACACAAGCTCTGCAATCTCACTCACCGATCCTTCTCTTGCAAGGCCTGCTGGAGCTCTTGGGTCTGCCCAGGGGTGGAGCCAGGATCCTGGGTGGAGCCAGGGTCATGGGAGGGTCCTGAGTGTCTGGCAGCTTCAAGCTCTTTCTCCAAACCCAGATTCCTCAGCTTCTCCTGCTCAGCAATAGAAGCCATTTTTTCTATTTCTTCCTCTGCACAGCGAAGAGACTAGACAGAGAGAGAGAGAAAAAATAGTTAACTAGAAAGTGAATGTTTAGTGAATGATACAGAATGACAGAATGATACAAAACATACATCACGGTGTTGATGTACCCATTATACTGGAGGCTTTATTTCACTAAAACAGAAAAAATAGCAGATACACGCAGGCAGACAGAAAGTCAGACGCAGGCACAGACAGACAAAGACAGACACAGACAGACAAAGACAGACGCAGACACGGACAGACAGGCACAGAGACAGACAGACAGGCGCAGAGACAGACGGAAACACGCAGACAGGCAGACAGAAACATGCAGACAGACAGACACAGACAGAAACACACAGCAACACGCACGGAGACAGACAGACAGCAACACGCACAGACAGACAGACAGACAGACAGCAACACGTACAGACAGACAGACAGCAACACGTACAGACAGACAGACAGCAACACGTACAGACAGACAGACAGCAACACGCACAGACAGACAGACAGCAACACGCACAGAGACAGACAGACAGACAGCAACACGCACAGAGACAGACAGACAGACAGCAACACGCACAGACAGACAGACAGCAACACGCACAGACAGACAGACAGCAACACGTACAGAGACAGACAGACAGCAACACGCACAGACAGACAGACAGACAGACAGACAGCAATACGCACAGACAGACAGACAGCAACACGCACGCACAAACAGACAGCAACACGCACGCACTAACCTCCTCCAGCTCTCTCATCTTGGCGCCGAAAGCTTCTCGGAGTGCATCCATCTCTCTCTGAGTGCGTTCCCTTATTCCTTCCCCTGAATCTCTACTAGCTAAACTCTCCAGTGCTTTCCTACACAAGTGCACAAAGACACACACCACCATATCAACCAAAACTGATGGCACTAGGTTGTTATGTTAAATTATTTAATTCATTGGCTGGGGCATCTCCAAATAACGCCAAACTGGCAGGAAGAATTTTGGGCTTACGATGCTGACACCAACAGCTCCTGCTTCTCTGCAAGATCTCTCTTCATAGACTCCACCTCCACCTTTAACTCAATGTTCTACGCATAAAAGAAAACAAACACATACAGAGTCATAAAAGCATTACAGACTTTTATTCAGTTGTAGTGTGTTAAATACAACAGTAGCCAGTACAGCAACAGTGTCATTCTGTGCTTTGGTCACCGTTTTGTAGATGTCCTCGGTAGAATCATCACATTTTTGCTGTACACGCTCCTCCAAGAAGTAGATCCGCAGCTTCAGGTTAAAGTTTTCCTTTTTCAGAGCTGTAATTTGCTAAAAAGAGATAAAATGTAATCTTATTTCTCCAGAATTAGGCAAAATTAGATCACTTGGCTTATGCTAATGAGCTAAAGAGGAAGGGGTGTGACCAAAAACAACAGGGTGTGTGTGTGTGTGTGTGTGTGTGTGTGTCTGAGAGAAAGAGAAAGAGAAGAGAGTAGATGGGGCAGTAGACTGTGCGTTAGTGTTCTGCGCCAACATTTGGGGCAGAAAGAGGGGGATGGGAAATTGAAATAAGACAGAGAGGAACAGAGACAAAAAGAAAAACAGAACGGCCAAAAAGACAAGAAAATAATTTGTTGATAAGCAAGGAATGCCGATGTTTAGTGTTAATGACCCTACAATGCACAATGGCACGTCTTCTGTTTATTCTCTAACCCCTTTCTCAAGCTTAGGCAATTTAAATTAGCCTTATATGTGAAAATGAATTGGACAAAGACAAAGAGAGACAAAGGGAGACAGAGAAAAGAAGAGTGAGAGGCTGCAATAGAAGGACACGCATGGTATGGCTCAGGTCTAATCTGATCTGGCTTCACATTAAGACCTCATTCCTCCTCTTCCCTACAGTGCCTTAAATGGATAAACCCAGCCTTGTACACACCATACAGGAAATGTGAAGCCAGACCACTCCATTTTGACATTAAACCAGAGACCTGCTGAAATTCAACAACAAAACAACATTCCGCAAAACCTCCAGCCCCCACACGCTTTGGGCAAAGCATTAATGAATGCTAATGTTGCTAACATGTTTTGACAGGACATATGCGTATTCTTGAAATGATACTTCGAAATGCTTATTCCTTTGATGGATCAAAATTAATAGACATTTGCATGGGTCCCTAAGGCAGGCAAATGAATGATGCAGAGTCAACTTTCCTCTTAAACGGGAATACCACTGATTGTCATAAATTTCTGCTTTTAAATTAAATTGTTTTAAAGTAAAGAAAGTTGTTAGGAGCGGTATGATGTGAAATGTTTGGCTCTAGAGAAACATGTCTGCATTGTTCACAGAAATGCTGACAAGAAATCTGAAACACTGAACTTTTTCTGTTAGTTCTGTCTTTCTCTGTCTTTTCAACTGGGATTGACCTGAGGAGGATGGGTTCCCTCCATGAGTCTGGTTCCCCTCGAGGTTTCTTCCTTACTCTGGCTTGCTCATGGGGGCTTGGACCCGGATTTCCCTTCTCTATGTCTATACACTGACTCTGTTTTTTATTTTCTTTTATATAATTTCAATTCTTTTATATATCTCTAAAGCTGGTTTGAGACAACATTAGTTGTAAAAAGTGCTATACAAATAAAAAATATTGATTGATTGAATTCCTCTAAAGGCTCCCCTGGCAAGTTTTTTTTCTTTTCATGAAGAAGCTATAGCTTTAAATCTACCGCTACTGCACACCAACAGATAAACTGTGCAATTCTCTGCTCCTCTGGAACACACAAAGCTCAGCTTCTTACTTCTTATTGCGATACTGTAATTATGATAGTAATTATGACAATAAAAATAAAAAAAAAGCATCTAGGAAAACTATTATCATATTAAGAAACAAATCGCTTTGATAATGCTAACATTAGCATCCTTACAGACTTGTTTTTGTTGGAGTGGAAGAATAGTCTGGCTGAATATAGGCTACAACACTGCTATTTAGTGGTCAGGGGTTTAAACACAACACTAAACAAATCACTGGCCTCCACTAATCTTTATATGTAAACTATGTTAATCTGTTTTTCCAGGAACCAATATAGTATCACAAAATTAAGCTATTAATGTTTAAAAATC
Source organism: Prochilodus magdalenae (assembly GCA_024036415.1). NCBI lineage: Eukaryota > Metazoa > Chordata > Actinopteri > Characiformes > Prochilodontidae > Prochilodus > Prochilodus magdalenae. The sequence goes on from JAMWET010000182.1 coordinate 110,673, forward strand.
AATACAGTCTCACAAAACAAATAGACCAGCAGGCAAATGAGCAAAAACACCACTAAAATGACTAAATGAAGCCAGTCACTACTTTTCAGCTAAAAGACATGAACTGGCCATCTACCCAGCATTTGCCACTTAACGTTTCCAGTTTAAGGATTCCTCACTTACATTTTCGTAGTCTTTCATAGTCATGGCTTTGGCTGGAGACATCTTCTGCCCAGGGAACATCGGAGCTGTTGAGGGAGAAGAAGAAATATAAAAATAAAAAAATTTAAATATAAAGACTCATCAGTTCACCCTCCTTCCAACCCTTCCCTCACAGCCAGACTGAAAGCTGTGCAGTCTTGTGTTCTGCGTGTGTGCATGTTGAGGTCAGAGGTTAAAGAGCTGAAGGCAGAGATCCAAAATAAACATCTGTGCCATACTGCTGCTGTAGAAAACTGTGCCCACTGCTGCAGCACTTGTATAAAGGTAGGAGTCTGTTCATAAGGATTACCCCAGCTTATGAACAATTACAAACACACTGAAACATATCAGAAGCCCAAATCTGTAATACCAGATGGCATGCGTGTTTGAGAAGGAAGCATGAGTGGCGAGGGGGAAGAACGATGCTATGAGTGCTCCTGGTGTCAGGTTATGAAAAAAGATCTTCAGCTGACTCGGATCCAGAGAAGGACATAAGAGTGTGTTTGCGAGACATGGTAACAGGGTTGCTGCGATCTTTTCTCAACCAAGGAAATCAACCAGTACCATTTCTCACCAACACACAGACACCTATTTTTTTGATGTCATGACAACCAACACATTTAACTACCAATGGTTTAGCCCCACTCATTTCTGTTATAAGGGTTTAAACAGACTTTTGACTAAGACACAACATCAGAACAGATCTTTTACATACATCACTATTAAAGGCACAGAGACAAATGAGTCTAATGGAAATTAAAAGGTTAGGAAAACCTCTTTTGACTAAAATTAGAATAGAAAAAATAAAATAAAAGATAAACGTAGCATATGGGCCCTGTAATGTATTTAAGCTTCATTTTTAATTCCAACAGAGTGAAAAACAAACATTAATATATGATTTGTGGCACACTATATGCATGACGTGTGTTGTAGCTCAGTAGTCCTCTACTCTATGTCATATCTAGCTCCTTTCACTCCTCTCTCTTCCTGACACTTTTTTAGTGTTTTAAAGCCAAACACATCTAATGAAAGGAGCAAGATTTTTTTTTTCTGATATTTTATGACCTTTAACCTTAATATATGTTACTCATTGAATAATGTGTTGAAATAAATAATTTATTATTATTTGCAAAAACACTGAAGGAGAGACAATAAAAAAGAAACACAGAGTAATGCTTAAACACCAAGTACACGTACATAGACACCCCAAATGTCATGACAATGTCATAACGTAATGACTACTGGTTTGGCTGGATTGTATTACAGTCACTAAGGTCACCATACACTCCTGTGTGTGCGTGTGTTCCAGAGGCAGTCAGCTGTACCTGTCATGTTGTCCATGGTGAAGTCTCCGCTGTTTAGCGAGTCCGGCAGCCTGGATATACTGCAGCTACACAGAAAAACAGACACTGTCACACCCCCGCGACATATACACCACACACAGATAAACAAAGACTCAGTCACCAAATCAAACACATGCTAACACAATGGACCATTCAGTACTGTTGCTCCAGGAAAATCATGGCTATTTACAATTCTGCTATTTACTTTAGCTGTCCCCCGACTTCTACACAAAACTGAACTACCGAACAGACACACTCTTTGACATGTACATCCAGGCATTAGGAGAAAGTGTTTTATTGCAGAACATCTGAGTGGCGCAACTGTCTGTTTGCTGGTCCTGTCACTGGGAGTTTAATCCTCAGCGATGCCACAGTGGTCTGTGACTACGAGTCAAAGACTTGCAAAGCATGTAAAAAACACAGTTTAAATAGGAACTAAAATAGTCAACATATCCTCAGATCCCAGACACCCCAACCTCTGTCATCTGGAAAGAGGTACCGGAACATCTGAACCAGACCCATTAGGTTCAGGAACTACCCTAGAGCTGCCAAACTGGCCACATCGGCAGCACCTACCAGAACATGACTACAACACCATAGACAGCACACGCTGGGCTCCACTACAACCCTATAGACTGTTACTGACCTCCTAGACCTGATCCCCCCAGCACACACTGGGCTCCACTACAACACTATAGACGGTTACTGACCTCCTAGACCTGATCACTCCAGCACACACTGGGCTCCACTAGCCCACAGCACTCTTTGTACTGCACTTGAACCAAACCTGTATACTTGAACATCTGAGCAGTATGTTATTTATCTATATATCGTACATCTGTACTGTTAGCTGTTTAGCTGTCCATCTGAACACTGATGATGAGCTATTGTACTACCTGCACTGAACACTTTTTATATGGTGATATTTGTTTTTTTTATTGGACAGCAACGATATACCAACTGCACCTCAGTTCTAGCGTTCACATACAGATACAGTTCAAATATTCTTACTGTTTATGTACATATTGTTTTTTGTCTATTTGCCTTTGCACTGTATACCATTTATGTATATATTGTAATAACTGCATTGAAGAAAGAGCCTGACTGTGTTTCGTTATACTGTACAACCCACCCTGTAATGGCATAATGACAAAGTTAAATCGAACTGAATTAAACAAACAGCTTCTTCATGAACTAAACGACTAAATCCTTTTTATTTATCTCAGAGTTGGAACCGATTTCCTTAGTGATAAACAAGGGATACATGAATGTGATTTAGACACATAATTAACAGTTTGTTACATAATTACACATTTAGTAGTCAAGCTTCTTATATACAGCAGCAGACTCAGTGTGTTGTGCATTTTAGCATCTCTGCTTTTTTAAAGCATTCAACCAAACCCTGGACACAGTGAACAGGCTGTATTCACTGTTCCAGGCACTGTTGTAGATAGGCTTAGATGCTATTCGTGGACCATCCTTAAGGCAGAGCAGGGAAGCATGATTAATATTAGCACACTGCATGTGCACATGTGTTTTCAGAACAATTTCCATGAGGAAAGAAGGGATGAAAGAGTTATGCTCATAACCAACCAGCTGATTTGTGAAACTGCTGTGTAGATACCTATTATTATTATTATTACTATTATTATTATTATTATTATTATTATTATAAACCTAAGCAAACGACTATCATTCACCCTCTGATTCTGATGTGACAGAATGAATTAATATATGGTCGTGGTCCAAATAAAAAACATGTCTCTTCAAACTTTTTCTGCATTTTTTAAACTCAACAGCTGTCATGAATGCCTTTAACATGGCTTGGAAAATTATTTCTAATCATTGAACATTTTTGCCCTCTCTTATAAAGATCCTACATTCATAATTGAAAATACACATAGTTGCATCTAGAAGGAATCAACCGTCAGCAATAAAATTTGGTCATTTGGTGGGTAGGTTTTACATCGGTCAGGCATAATTTTGTGTCATTTGTGCTTTTACACACAGAGGAAGTTGTTTTTCGCATTTAACCCATCCATGAAGTGAAACACGCACACACACACACACACACAAAAATGAGCAGTGAGCACACTTGCCCTGAGCCGTGCCCGTGGAGCAGTTGGGGGTTAGGTGCCTGATATCTACAAATAAAATGGACCGCTGCAAGATGCTGCTACAAATGGCAATGTCTTGGCGTATTTACCTTGACTAATTCATTAAAACAGAAAGAGAGAGCAGAAACACCTTAAACAGACTTCTCATAGTCCGCCTTTGAAATACATTTGTAATGAACCAAAAGTGCGAGGGCTTTAGCAATACTGTCAACAGCATTAACTGCTGATGCTGAAGTCCCAGTAAATTTCCATTTCTCAGTGGCCAATTTGGAACAAAGTCCAAGGTCTACAAACACTGCAACATTTAACATGACACATTGTTAGACCACAAAAACTACTGGTCTTGCATAATTTTCAGTGGCCTGTATGTCATCAGTTCTCCGCCAGCTGTTCTGTGAATGTGTTTGTGAGAGCTCTCCTGGCTCAGACCGTAATGTTTTTCTGACGGAGTGTGTGAATGGTTACAAGCAGTCCCTGAGTGTGATGGAGCAAATATCAGCATTTCTTAGAATAACTTCCTTCCCTGCATGTTACCCTTCCACAATTCATCCAGATACAGCCCAACAGGGCACACCAGTGCTGTATTGGAGAGCATTCAAAAGCAGATTCAGGACTGTGCACTGTTAGGTATATGGTTCTCATTTTTCAGGAAATACTTCTGAGGAGAAAATACCCCGGTTACATAAGGGGAAAGTCAAAGGAAAGTAGGTTTAAGTTTTTTCCTTGACAGTTGTGCAAGATGTGTCGTATACCACCAAAAATGTGTGGAAAAAAATAGCCTCCCCAGGTCTTTTGCTCCAGGTCTGAAAGGTGTTTATGTACAGGTATATCAACATAACCCTACCACTATGAGATATCTCAAACCTATGGGTCTGAAAGGACGCAGAGCCGTCAGTAAGCCATCATTTGCAAGTCAAACAAGGAAGGGGCTTTCCAGACCCCAACCTCATTCTACGTGTCCAAGATTACTCAGACTGTGAGTAGCACAGAACTTTGGAGGTCTGGAAAAACTCCCCTGCAGATTTCTAATACAGCCACTTCCAACAATAATAATCTGAAATAACAAGGAAAACAAATGGACACACTAAATAGTGAAAATGTATATAACCCTGGCATGCCAAACCTTATGGTACAGCAGTATGTACATTTAGTCCACACCTAAGTTGTAATGTTTTTTTCTGAGTGAGGCAATATGAATTATCACAGTTCTAACAGGCACAAAACAGGAATGCCTTGATTGGTTCTCATGTCGGGTGGACGTATGGGCCACACCATTTGTCGGAACTCTCCAGAATGCTCTTCGGGCCATATCTGGACAATTTGGGCCTGATGGCACAGTGCATTATCCTGCCGAAAAATCCCATCACCATCCCATCACAAACCCTACTGACATACACAAACCTTAAACACCACTACTTCACCTTCACATACAAATCCCACATTTGTAAAAGAGCATGGGAAAATGGGAAGACTCTAAAATCCAAATTCCAGCATGGATAATGTTTATCTTTCGTTTATCTTGCGTTCATTATCTTTGAACGCAGCTGAAACTTACTTTCTGTTCATTAGCTTCTTTATCAAATGTTTCGTTCCACCTTAAATAGTACTACAAAGTAAAATGCCATGTGTAAAAAAAGTGCCATGAATAAATAAATAAATAATTTTTTTTAAAAACCCAATGGCAAAAGTATTCACTCACCCATCCTAAAACAGAATTCAGGTGTTTCTATTTTTTTTATTAACTTATTAAAGCATTCATCTGTGTAAACAGCTACTACAGGTCTAATCTAACATTAATCACTGACAGGAGTGCTCAAACAGCTAAACTATCAATATTACAGTGAAATGCAGAGATCACACTGAAACAGGTGTATCACACCTGCCTCAGTTATTAATAAAAAACTGACAGGAAACGGAAACGCTAACTTTAGCATAGAGAGCTACAGAGCTAACGGCTATATGCTAACCAGTTGCTAGCGGAACCTGTAGTAAATGTACTTTTGGGATTTATAAGGAGAAATATTATTCTTTACTATAGATAATGTCATATTTCGTGGGCGAATGCTTTATTACTTACTTAGCTCGGCTCCTTAAAAGGCATGGTGAATGATTTAAGCGGTCGCTGGCCGTTAGCGGACCGCTACGAGGTGAAATTTCAAATCCAAACACGCGCGTTTCTCCAACCACAGTAATTGGTGGAGCACGACTCGGGGCTTTTCAGGAGTCGACTCCGACTCCCGACTCTTTTCTTTAAAGACAGCGAAAGAGCAACAGATACCAATATGCAGTGCAAATTAAAATCTCTCCGATAACAGTTTACTAACTCTTACTGGTTACACTGACAAAATGAGCTCTGGGGAATTCTGCTTTATTCCTTTTCGCCGACCGCGACGTTACGTTTGAAGAGTCGACTCCGAGCGTTTCGAGTCCTTGGCCAGACATAAAGCCCAACTATCGGATGCATCGGAGTCGACGAATCGACTCTTCTAGAATCGAATCCCCCGAGTAACAGGCATGTTCGAGACGAACTGCGCCTTGTCTTAGTGGTCAACAAGAGAAGCCGCTTGCAGCTGGGGAAGGGAATCACCTCCTGCAACCCACGTGAGCTATAGCGGATCTCGCGGCGTTTGCGCTCTTCATAGCTGATGAAGTGGATGCAGCAGATATTCATCTTCTATTGCTTCAAATATGCCAACATTAAAATCATGAACAATCATGAAAAGTGTCATTCTTCTAGACAGCAGGATGTGTCACCGCGGGCCGATAACAGAGATGCACATTTTTAAATCAGAACCACAGAGGAGTCAGGGGAGCTTATAGGCAAACAGTATTACATGACATGTGGGCATTTAGCTGAAGCTCTTATCCAGAGCGACTTACAAGGTTATTCGTTTTACCGGTAGGCCAATGTAGTGTTAGGAGTCTTGCCCAAGGACTCTTATTGGTGTAGCTCAACATTTGCTACTCAGACTGGGATTCAAACCCCCGTCTCCCACATGGGGTGGTAGCTCTCTGGTGGGTAGTGGTGTTAACCACTGAGCCACACCAACCACCATATGTGTCTAGCCAGTATTAGACTATGCAGTCCTCAAGCCGTCCTTCAGAACTACACCTGTGACTCTGACAGTCAGACAAAATGCTATATTAACTGAGTTTTTGCGTTTGGCTGAGTCCCAAATCTATTCCTATTGGGCATGTAGTGTGCAGAAGCCGTTATTCCATAGGCGAGCTATGTCATGTACTAATTAGGTAGCAGGAGGCTAGTGGAGACCACTGGACTGTAAAAATCTAGTCCAAAAGATGTGACTATATGGCCTACTTGCCCTTCTATCTACCTACCTCATGACCTGGCGACATGTCCATGTTCTGCACATGCAAGCGTAATACGCTCAGCTGTAGGTGTAAGCGAGCTAGCTATGTTTATCTGGTATATAATCGTTTGCATTGAAGCTTTGAGCCTTGTTGCTGAGCTGATGGTATGGTGGTTTCGTTGCACTGTAGGTAGTTAAACAACGCACCTCTTGCCAACGCTATCTGCCAGGGCTAGTCAGTCCGGGCACATTCATGTGTGTTTGGGAGCATGGCCTGGATTTATTTAAAAACTAGCCTGCCACTTCTGGTTTCTCCAAAAGCACATAATCCAGCTTTAACATGGAGCTGACACCCTTTACAGCCTATAGTCCTCTGGAAAGGCTTTCCACAAGGTGTTAAGAGTGTTTGTGGGGTTAGGCATTGATATTGAATAAAGGCCTTGCTCACAGCCCATTACCAAAGGTGTTCAGTGGGGTTAAGGTCAGGGCTCTGCAGGCCAATGGAGTTCTTCCTACCATGCTCATCAAGCCATGTCTTTATGGAGGTGTCTTTGTGCATATGGGGACACAAATAGCTCGTTTCCACCAACATGGTGCCGCTGCCAAATTCAGAACAGTTCTACGTTTTTCCTGGTTCGCGTCTGGAAAAATCAGCGTCGTTCCAGTACCAATAACTCTCCGGTCTGGACCCGTGGAACCCGTGACACGGCAAAGGTCCGCCTACACGATGAACAGCACCGAGCTGAACTCGGGGACACTCATACCCAAAGGGTGACGTGTTTGTGGACGAGCTTATTCAACAGGAGGTGTCCATCTTCTAATGAGCTAAAATGTAAAGCATTAAAAACATTTTAACTAACATGTACATGTCGTCTTACGCATACGTGCTGTCTATGACGATCCCTTTGGGATCATGCTGAGAGAGTTGATTCTGGATGGTAAGATGTATGACCTCAAAGCAGGAAGTACAGTTTGCACAGTTTGGTTTTATGTGTTGTCCACAGACTTCTGCTTACGGACTAAGGACCGCCTGCCTACAGATACGTAATCTCAGCTCTCAAACTAGTGGACGAGGGGGATCCGTTCTTATAGGGTTCAGCAGACCTTGGGAACCAGCACTAGCACAGGCATGAGCACTGGCACTTTGTTGATCAAAATGATGGGACATGGGTCAAGTCGCTGATTTCAGGCTCGTCAATGAACGATTAATCGCTAATGACTTTCAGTCACCAGTTTGAAGAATTAGCCATGTTCTCTAACTAAAGCTGAGAGAGAGGCAGCACTCTAGGAGGAAGCATTTGCATAGACTCTACACAAAGACAGGAATGCAAAGTTCTGTAGATGCTTATATGCACTTGGACAGAACTCCCCCTTGGGTGTGGATCCGATCCGAGCAGATGGAAGCCCTCGTGCTGCTTCCTCACAGCCGTTCTACTACTACGACAACAACAACTTCCTCTTTCTCACAGGAAAACAGCCGCATATCTCTCTCGGTGTCGGATGGCAAAAGAGTTTAAAGAGCTTACATCCAGAGACGCCATCACTATCACCTTACAGCTTCAGTTACTTGACCCAGGCTTGCCACCTGCGTTTATAACTGTGACACCACGGGGTTACTAATTCATCAGCACAGTGCCAGAGCCGTCGCCCAACTTGACTTTAAGCACAGCTCCGCTGTCAGTGCGAGAGACCCTGCCAGCCGTGGCCTCTGGTCCAATCAGCTCCGCTACTACGATCTACTATCTGTCTACACAGACTACAGGCACACAGAGCTCTGTCACCTACCTACTTCACTCCTTTCATAGCGTCGCTGGGAGGACAGACAGAAGCACAAACAGTCCCGTTAGCTGCTGAAGAGAGGAGCCCTTTCCGCCTCTTGTAGTTTCCCTTCTATTTCTGAGAAACCGCCTCTCTGAGCTCAACTTGATGCGCATTTGTTGTGACTGTGATTGCGCAATAACGCAGTGCATGAAGAAGCAACAGAGAGCTTTCAAAGCGGACTGGATTTAAAGGAACGGTACAACATTTTAAATTCAGTAACATGATTCAGGTTTTTTGGGCCTTTAAAGGAACTTATGGTCGCAAATCAGCTTCTAATAAACATCCACTGGCTTAAAATAAGCAGGGAGGAAAAAAGGGATGCTCAATATCATGATAAACGAATACACGTCACAACATGAGTAAGTCTCTGAGCAAGCTGGAAGGCTGAACGGCTTGGGAATAATATCCTATAGTGATTTTTCTGATCAGCATTGCAAATATATTTTCTGGGAACTGAAGTCCAGGCCTGTTGTTTGGTCCATAAGACCATTCCCAATCCCATTCCAGAGCATTCCCATTCCCTGTTATCAGTGGTTGTGATTTCACATAATATAGTGGTTTGGCAGCCTCTGATTGGTTTAATCCCCGTACAGCCAGTTTACAAGATCGGATATTTTGTTAACCTTGCCCATGCTTTATTATAGCTTATAATTAAAATTGCAGCTCAATCGAGACAATTAATTAATTAATTAATTAATTAATTCAGGTGAGGCCAATCATTCTCTGAGTAGCAAAGCTAAGGGTCATTTTCTGACGTGAAACACCCATGTACACACAAACACTAGGGGGCAGTGAGCACACTTGCCCAGAGTGGTGGGCAGCCCCATCCATTGGCACCCAGGAAGCAGTTAGGGGTTAGCTGCCTTGCTCAAGGCCACTTCAGTCTTTACTGTTGACCCAGGGAATCGAACAGGTCAGCCTCCGTTCACAAGGCTCGTTCCCTAACCTCCTGCCCACGACTGTCCCGATTACGTATTATCATTATGACGCAAATCAATGGGTCATGAGCACCGATTTCCAAAAAACATCAAAGAGGTGCGATTAAAGAGTGGTTGGATGACAGACACACACAATTAGTAGATATATACTGCATGGTATTTATAGATTTGGTCATTTATAGACATGATGGAGGGCTACAAGGCAATATCAACTTCAAAGAAAGCATACCTCCATAGATTTAGCCCTATTTTACCATCATCAATGTTCCATATTAGCGCTCAGGACACGAGGTGCCCATCACCACCATTTAAAGAAGTCTGAGTCTCTACAATCAAACATTTAACACCAAGCCCACCCTGACAGACACTGTTTACATATAGGTCAACTACACTTTAGGTGTAGTGATGCTGTTCCAGGACCCCCACAGAGCAGGTATTATGTGGATGGTGGATCATTCTCAGCACTGCAGTGACACTGATGTGGTGCTGGTGTGAGTGGATCAGACACAGCAGTGCTGCTGGACACCTCAGTGTCACTGCTGGACTGAGGATCGTCCACCAACCAAAACTGTCCAGCATTTAAGGAACTATTAAGGAACAGGGTAATACAGTATACAGAGAAACAGATAGACTACAGTCTGGAACTGTGAGGTGATTAAAAATGGCACGCTGAGGTCAGCTTCTTTTCCCCTTCCAACTTCTATGGTGCAGCAGGTACGTTCTGCGGTCTAAGACTTCAGCCGCCAGAACGGAACCACTGCACTATTCAAGGTGGACCAGGAAAATGCCAACAAGGCGTTGACTTCAGTTCGTAATGATGACTGACAGCGGAGACGGGTTGACGGTTTTGCCTGAACTGAGTTTAAAATAAGCCGTCCATGTTTTTACCGTACAACCTGCAGAAAACAACCCCAAACTACCTCAATGTGTACAGATATAAACGCTTAGCTTTAGCCTACAGCTGCTGACTGACTGTGCGAGTTAGCTCCTCCAGCCGAATGGAAACAAACCCTGTCTGTTTTCAAAGAGCTCATTACCTGCCGTTGATGTCAAAAGGCAGCGTCTGATCCTCCGCCACCACCGAGTCCATTATCGCGTTAAACGATCCCAATTCCAGAGATGTCCGGAGCTAAACCCTCATTCCCTCTTTATCGGTTTATTTTAAAATCGAGCGGTAAAGTTAAAAATTCAAAGCAGACGTTGGTACCGCCATTTTAGAAACAGTGACATCACCGCGCGGCTGCAGCGTTGGACATGTGGGTGTGGCCATGCACAGAACCCGCCCCCTTCTCTCGGCGATTGGACTAAACAAACCGGGTCTTTACGCTCATTGGCTCATTTTTGTACCAACATGTCATTTATTTTTTTAAGCGCAGTTAATGTTTATCTGTTTGTCTTTATATGGAAATGCATCTCTCTTGTATATTTTCGTACTTTTTAACCATGTTAATATAAATTAAACATTTAAGATACTCCTTTATAGTTTTTCAAACAGAACTTAGCGTAATAACTGGGAAAAATATTTTTTATATAACAAAAAAAAAAAAATTATGAGAAAGAGTGCTACAAGCTAGCATTTGAAGTTCACGTCAGCCAGATGTAATAAAAGGAACATTTCCATCTTCTGCAGTTTACAGTACAATCTTATGTTTGACTGCTCTGGAAAGAAAATTTATGCATTTAAATAAAAACAAATATCACATTTATTTTCATATATAAGCACTCTTAAAACCAGTAAATACATCATATTAATGAAACCTATTTAAATATGACTTAAAAAAAAGAAATAAAAAACAAATAAAATCTTAAATAAAAAAAAATCTTGGGCCCGCTATATAACTGTAACAGGCAGTTGGAAAAATCTGAAAGGGTTTTTCCATACCCGTGTAGAGGTGCTGCCCTCTAACGCCCAGTGTGTGAAGTACATGTCAGTGGTATCACCTCTTTTCCTGTAATCTTCAGTAAAGCACAGTTTCACAATTTGTGTGATTTAGAAGTCGGATAATACAATCATACATAAGACAGTCACACACAAAGGTGAGTTTGCTTGAATAATTTATTAAACTTCAAGTGTTCCTTTTTAAAATAAATATATGGAAGAATATTTAAAGAAAAAAAAAAAGTAAAGCAAAGATCTTTACAGTCCATACATTTACAATAGAGAACCCTGCTCACAGAGGTCCCAGGAGAGCATACATTCTGTACTGAACGCTCACACACAACCCCTACACACACACACACACACACACACACACACACACACACACACACACACAGTGCATCTCCATGACAATCAGGTTCCTCAGCGAGGAATTACTGAAGTACATTATTAAATACTGTCAGCAGCCAGTGAAAAGAACAGACAACAGTTAAAGTGATGAGACAGAAGGGAAAAGAATCCAGCTGTAATGGCCAGAAAGGTTTCGTGAGGAGCTAAAATAAAAAAGAAAATGAGACAAAAAAGACAAATAGTGTTGTTCTATGATAAAAGCTTTTAAAACAGGACTAAAGAAATCCAACAAGGCCAGTACAGAGTGTCTTCCCTTAATCATTTAAGCATGGCAACTTGTACACGTACACACACACACACACACACACACACACACACACACACACACACACACCTTTCATGTGCGTCTGCAGTCTGTTCGTAGTTTTGCACGTAGCACTGGTCATAGCGCTTTGCTAAAGACTGGAATGACTCATGGAAAATAACAGCAGCATGTAGTGAAACATGGAAAACACACCCACACACATTACAGTGCTCAGAGTTAAGAGTCTGTGCATGTGTGAGTGTAACTTCAGTAGTGAGCAGTGAAATAATACAGTAGTAGAAAAAACAAACTCGCCGCTTTCCCAACTGAAAAAAGTGCCACATGCAGAGATGCCCGCAGTTTACAAAAACACTAAACGAAAGTGAACTCTAAAACACATTCATCATCTTCACCGTAATGCTCAGTAATGCTCTCTGTCAATCAAACACACCCCACCCCCTCCACGGCCGACAGACCTCTGGAGCCACGCGTCAAGCCCATATAAAGAAGTCTAGGTTGGAGCAGTTCATCTCTATGGGAGAAAATGAATGGCAAAAATCACTGGATCCTCTGAACTGTAATGCCAGTCTGATAAGTCTCAGCACTGTAACCAGCAACTCTGACAGGAAGCTACCGCTGCTATCCGCATTCGAGTGAGCCTACTGGTGTTTGCGGTGTGCTTTGTGGAAGTTGGCTGTCTTAGGCCTGTCTCACACACACTACCTGTGCATGGCGCAAGTGAGGCAGCGCGGCTGAGTCAGCACTTCTACACTGGCTACGTAACCAAGGTGCCGGGGCATCCTAGACAGCCATGCAGCAAAGTACACTGGAATAAGCCACGGGAATGAATGGAAATTAAACAGTGTTGAATAAAAACGTTTAAAAAAAAACATTTATATATTTATTTTATAAAAAAAAAAAAAACATTAATAAACTAAATGCTGGTTAAACTTTCTGTGCTGCAGACAGCTGTCCTGGCAGATCATCCCAGGCTCAAAAACATTGCCCCAAGTCAGAATGCTCTTAAGAGCAAATAAATGTACCATGCTCTTCTGTAAATGATATTTTACAGACCGGATTTGGCCATTTATCCATCTGGAAAAACCAATGTGGTAGAATTTCCTCACTGCGCAAACACTGTATGTATGTAGACTATATGACGCTGTTGCAGCTTTCACGACATGCACAGACTATCATGTGTGAATCAGGTATTAAAATGTCAATTTAACGTGCAGAGATACTGGAACTGCAACTCCTCAACAACGGTTAATTCAGTTGCATCCAGATGAAAACTCATCGCTACTCATTTTCCCCATACTACCAAGACATACTGCCGGGACCTGTAGTTCCTTATATGGGCATACAAACGGACACCTGAGGTCTATGGCGGATGTGCTCGTCATCGGTCACGTGATCAGCGAAGGCAGACATCAAGGCAGCCCGGTGATAGCATGGTTCCGCAGGCACCACTTTCTCTGCCTGGTCTAGAATGGACACACGCAGGTCCAATGAGCACACCCACTGGGACAGTCCAATAGCCAATAGGACAGCGTAGGAAGCAGCTGGTGAGCCAGATAAGGTGTAGCCAGACTCGCCTGTAAAGCCAATAGGAGAGTAGGAGGAGGTGCAAGAAGCTGGTTCTTTAGCCAATAGGAATGCATAACTTGGGAGCCAATAGAAGACTGAGTAGTAATAGCATGAGGTGTCACTTCCTTTTGGAGGAGCTAGGCCGTTTCACCTGCCACAGGTGGTTGTGGATGGTGATGGCGTCCACACTGGCGGATACAGTCTTAGTAGGGATGACTGTGAACTGCTTGCGGTCGCTGCTGTATTTGAAAAGCTTGTCAATCATTTTGCGGGTGATGGCGCGGGGGCCTGTGCCGGCCAGCTTCAGGATCTCCTCCGTGTCCGGAGCGAAGGCATAAAGCGCCCGAAACTGGCAGCCACCATCACGGAACAGGATCATCAGATGGTTGGACTCACAGCGCTCAATTTCCTATTGATAAATTGATAAGAAAATAAATAATTGATTAACAAAATTAATAAAATTGGTCTCTTCATGCTCCACCCACAAATACATTCTTGCACAGCCAAGCTTTCTATGATTTAAAAAAAAAAAAAAAATTTAAATACCCATTTAACCAGAAATCTCCAAACTCCATTCTGAGCATTGAGTTCATGTATGAAAACTTTTAATTATCATAACCAAAATGACCACAGTTACCAGCATCATTAGGGTATTATCAAACAGCGTTTTCAGGTGTTCAGACCTTCCTGAGAGCAGAATAGGCTAACTGACACAAGGCTCTTTGGCAGTCCAACTTTTTCTATGTGTGCATTCAGTCAGCTCAGACTCTGAAAACAACATGCAGCTCACCAGTACAGCGAAGTGGTTTAAACGCTTTATTATGTTTTTAATAGTTTTGGTATTTGGTACAGACTGAGCTTCATATTATACCTGCCTCCAGTGAGCTGATTTAGAATATTACAATACATAGTGGTTGGTGTAGCTCAGTGGGCAACACCACTACTCAGGGTGCCACCTCTGCGTGTGGGAGACTGGGGTTCGAATCCCTGTCTGGGTGACTATGCTGAGGTACACCAATAAGAGTCCTTGGGCAAGACTCCTAACGCTACGTTGGCCTCCCTGTAATCATTAACATTGCAAGTCGCTCTGCACAAGAGCGTCAGCTAAATGCCGTAAAAGTAAATACCATACAGCCTCAATAAATGAATATAAAAACTAATAAAAACCTACTGAATGCAATGATTCAAAAAATCTCATAGTCCCATATTTTAAACACTGTAGAACATATATCAGGTGTTGAAAGCAAGACATTTTAACATATCATGGACATCATTAACTCATTTAGAACTTGATCACAGCAACACATCTCGAAAAAGTTGGGACAGGGGAAACAAAAGGCTGACTGGGTACAAACAGCATTTTGCCTTCTATCATTTACATTTTACACAGCAGCCCACAGAATTCTTTTTAGCTTAGCTGCTCTGTTCTGTAGCAGTTATGTAGCCTTTTTCATACAGAGGCCGTTTATCTTATAGACAGGACAGCACGCTTCTTTAGACAGCGTGACACTATTCAGCTAGCAGCGGAGCCAGTGGTGACTAACTGATTTGAACCGAAAACCAGCGCTGCATCCGAAACCGCCTACTACCGTACTACTCAGTAGGCGAGAATGTGTAGTGTGTCCGAATCCGCAGTGGTCATAAAGAGGTAGGTGAATGTTCCATGGATGACGTACTGCTTCTGATGAGATTTCTCAAGTATGCGAGCACAGTATGCTGTGCTATCCCATGATTCCATTGG
The DNA here is from genome assembly GCA_024036415.1 of Prochilodus magdalenae. NCBI lineage: Eukaryota > Metazoa > Chordata > Actinopteri > Characiformes > Prochilodontidae > Prochilodus > Prochilodus magdalenae. The sequence continues at coordinate 126,245 of JAMWET010000182.1, forward strand.
AGCTGTGGAGGCTTTCCGGGCTGAGGTAGGAAAAATGACGGAAAGCGGGACGTAGGCTCTGTACGAGTGTAAGGAATCTACAGCTTTTGAGCAAAACCAAGTAACGTTATGAACCGCTTTGCGGTGAATATAAAGCCCATTGTACACGTTCATATGAATGAACGGCGGGACTTCTACAGTGGTGGCGTGACGTCTTACGCCAAATGACGTTGGCAAGATGGTGGACATAGTACGTCCCAGGTTGTGTGGATCCTGCGTACTGAAAGAGCCTACTGCTTCACTGATCAAGCAGTGCTCACTGGGTTCAATCTAGTACCTACTGACTAAGCAGGCGAATTCGGACACAGACCAGATTTCTGTCATTGCTACTGTTAGCGGTTTAATGCATTAGTAAGAACAGGTTAGTGTAGTATTTTTAAATATATGATGATATTTATGAAAATCTATAGGGTCTACCTAACGCACGGGCATTGGAGCCATCCAGGACCATGACAGCTCTTACATTAGAAGCATTAGTTCCAGTTATATCAGCCAAGAAACCTCTATCAAAGTCTCTCAGATCTTATCCTCAAACATGTATACATTCGTGCATTCGTTTTCGGGTCTCACCTCCAGGATGGTATTCTTCTGGGCTTCATTGACCTTGCCGGCCAGACAGCAGTGTGCGATAGCGTTCTGAATGATCGGCTTATTGGACTTAGCACTGGGTTCCTTAAACAGCCTAGGCCCTGAGACACATGGGAGAGCATGTGAAGGAAGTTAAGAAGAGCATGGACGAGTTGAGTCAGTTTTTATTTATAGATCACATGTAAAACAACAGAAGTCGCCCTTTTAGTGGGAAGGACAATCTGCGCTTTGCTGTTACAGCGCTGGCTCATGTCACGAGTGCAGTAATGGGGAAAAAAAAAAAAATCATATACAAAAGGACTGAACGCATCTGATTACACACTTATTTGCCCCATTAAGAAAAATAATTCTGACACCAAACATGTCTTGGCTGATCAACTACGTCTGGTGTTAATGGAAAATCATATTTTGGAAATATGTAACTAATCGTGTATAATAGTGTTACAAACCATTGTACTCTGCTACAGAAGTGATGGACGATGCTGTGGAGCCGTTATCCCAGTCTCTCTCCATATTTCTGCTGGCATTACGACTCAACATCGGGAAGGACTCCACCGACTCACCCCTGACACACACAAAGAGGCCAGATAAGCTCTCCCAACACAAAACCACACACACACACACACACACACACACACACTCTCTCTCTCTCTCTCTTCACAGATCTATCCCATTCATTCCTCCAACACACCTCTGTGAGCCCCCTCCAGAAGTAACGCTGTCCGCTTCAGTTGCAGCAGAGGCCAGAGAGAGAGAGGAACCAGACGGAGCAGCACACAGACTCCCAGCTGAGGAGAGAGACACAGAGATGCTACAGGCTAAGAATCAGCAATACGAGCTAAATGACCTAGATATATTTCTCCATATCACCTGTTATCATTACAAGCATTTTCTAAATCCTAGACTTATTTTTTCCTGTGTCCCCTTTAAAAGGTCATTGTTTAAAAAGGCTTAGCCGCTTATATCAGACTGAGGCACAGTCGGCTATCAGCAAACATCCCTTAAATGCACAACACTGATGCTGATAAGAAACGTGTTTATTCAGAGCCTGTTTTAACGAATATTATTTTTATGTTGTGTATTAGGCACTCATACGGGTGGTGCTGCCAGACTCTCGCCGGTGAAGAGACTTTGGGCGGGGCTTTCTGTGTCGTGGGCGGGGCTTAGCTACCCCCTGTTCTTCCAGCAACTCCTGCTGTTTCCTCCGCAGGTATTCTTGCTTGATAAGTTCCCTCCGTGCCTTTTCCTCCTCCTTGCGCACCCGCTCCTCCTCCGCCTTGCGCCTGAAACAGACACATACCCACACAATGCATCAACATGAAGGACCAACTATCACAACAGAATCATACAAGTCTCTTTATGCTAATGATGGTGAACAATGGTGAACAAATAACAGAACGATAACAAAACGATGGTGAACAGATAACAGATGTTTACTACACCCTTCAGCACTGGCAAGCTACTGGTTGCGAGTTTGTATGGTCTGCTGCCAGGTGGCAGAGCGGTTGTTGCTCCTAGACCCCTCCGCTTCAACATAATAGCACTTAGTAGCACATGGTAAATCAAACATACCTTCTGTACCACCCATTCTACAACCAGTGTTTGCAGTGCAGACTACATGACTGTGCTTGATTTTATACACCTGCTAGCGATGGGTGTGGATGGAATACCTGAACTGAAATAATTAGGAGAAGTGTCCACATACTTTTGGCCATACACTGCACTTCATGTACTCAGCAAGAGCAGAATGTGCTGTTAATGTGAGGGGGTCATATTTTGGGCCATAGCTGTTGTTTCTTTATCTAAAGCACAGCCTGCAGTTTACCTCCAAGCCAAACTATAATCGGTTTTGAATGGCCGACGTATGGCCATCTTTCATACACCAGACATGCACATCAGTTTATCAGTATACCTGGCTTCGTCGCGCTTGAGCTCGGACTCCGCCTCCAGCTGCTGTTTACGAAGTCGTGCCTCCTCAGCCTTTTTCTGCTGCTTTAGAAGAAATGCAGCCCGCTTCTTAGCAAGCTCATCTGCTGCCTTCTGATCATCCTACAAACACACACGTTACAATGCCACAATGTGAAAGTTGTTAGGATCAGTGGGCCGTAAGGCATCTTCTTGTAGTCCTCAGGCCTGTTCTCAGGTAGTAGTGGGCCAGTAAAGGCAGTTTAAGTCATAGAAGTATAAATAAGGGAAACACAATAATGTAATATGAATAAAAAAATAAAATAGAAGCCTACTAGTAAAAGAGTTGTGTCTATTTTTAATAAAGTATTTAATTGGTTTAAATAACATTTAATTTGTACACCATATTGGGGCCCATATGTCTTGCTCCATCTAAGAACATGTACAGGTAAAGTTACCTTGAAGAAAAATCCCAGTCCTGCTTTCGACTCGCCCTCTGCTTCTGCACCGGAGTCTGGGTTGGTCAAGTCAGACAAGTCCACCTCTATCAGCTGAGCTTTGATCCGGCTTTCGTCACATGGAACCGGGACGTTTTCTTTCCCTGAGCCTCCAGACCCGCTCCTCTCACGGCCTGGCTCTGCTTGCGGCATCTCTACCATAGGCGGTTCAGTTATTGGTGACTCTGGACCATCTGCTCTTCGGTTAGCAGCATCGTGGAGCCGGAACGTGGCATTTCGGGCCAAACCTCGGGCTGAGCTACGTCCATTGATTTTGTCTCCGCTCTCTTTAGCCACACCATCTTCCTCATTTTCTGCCCGGGGTGACCGGTTGACAGGTGAGGGTCTGGTGTCGCCTGTGTTAGCCTTTGAGCCCTTGCTCAGCTTGAGCTCAGCAGGTTTGGTCCGAGGGGTACGGCCAGAGCTAAGCTTGGGAGGTCGTCGGGTTGCTGTGGAAATCTCCACAAACTGCACTGAGGGGCGAAGCTTAGGCTCGATAGGTTCGCTGGGAGACTGAGGTTTCTCCTGCGTGGGTGACAGGGCTGTCTGCCTCATAAGCAGGTCCTGCTGGACAGAAAGCTGCATCATCTGTTGCTGGATGGTTCCAATCGCCTCATTTAAAAGCTCAATGGAACGGCTACATTCACTTAAGTCCAATTCACCACCCGCTTCCTCCCAAGCCTCGCCTTCACTCGCGCGGTTATCCACCTCCAGACAGGCAGGGGGAGCTACAGAAATCTCCCCCAACTGCCGAGACTCTTTGTCAGGGGTGGGTTCAACCTCCTTGGCCCTGGCCTTCAGCGTCTCAACACACGAGTCATCCTTTGCTGTCTCCTTTTCCGTTTCCTTCTCTTTAGGTGCTTCTTGTTTGACGGGGCGTGGCAGTGTGTCACCCCGGCCCTTCTTGACCACATGCAAGAAGGCCGCTTTGCCCAGCTGCAGTCGTTGCCGCGCCGACAGGGTCTCCATCTTTTTCTTCTGCGTCTCAATAGCTCGTCGCTTCTCCTCCAGCTGCATGCGCAGATGGATGAGTTCTGAGGCCACAACCCCTCGTGTCCCAGGGCTGGGACTGGCTCTCTCCGCTGCCTGTGGTGGGAAGGGGGCGCTCTCTGACCCATCCGGAGTGGTGGTCTGCGAGCTGCAGCCACTGTAAAAGCCATCAGGTGTCACAGCACGGTGTAGCCGCCGCTCAGCGAAGCTGGTCATGCGGCTGGACGCGCTGCTGGCCTGTGAGAACGTGCTCCGACACGGACTGGAATGTCTGTAACAGCGGAGAACAGTGTAATTAAATCACAGTAAATGAGAGAAATACAAAACTGGACTATTCAGCAGTGTGCTCTGGATTTTCTGCTTTTGCTTGCTGACAATCTTCTTTATTGAACTGCTGAAAAGATTTTGTACAGCCTTTTTTTTTAGCCGTAAAAAATACAGAAGGTTCTCACTTCAATAAATCAGTTGCACACTTCACGTAATGAATTAACTGTTCGAGAACTGAGACCAAGGCCTAAGCCCATTTCTTATTTTTTACCTCTACCCCCGTGTTTTCGAATGTAACCCTCCCCCTTAAAACTGAGTTACAAAAGGATAGTGGTTGAAATCTTACCACTATGAAATGGGACAACCCTTCAAAAAACAGATACGTCATCAGTCCGGTGATATAAAGCTAAACTTAGCTTTTCAACCTCCAGCCTCATGATGGAATTTTGTCGTTCTACCTTAAATGGTGCAGTAATCACAGATACCAGAATGTGACTGCAGCACCATTTAAGGTGGAATAAGAAATTTCGCTAGGTAGCGACCGAGACATGAGCAAATTACTAGAGATTTGTATGCGTGTTATAAAGAAAATGACCATAACATGCCATAACAATGTGCATCTTACAATACAGTGGCTTTTTAACAGAGGACATACTTAAGATACTTATGTATACTAGGGTATATACTCCGTTTGGAGTGTGGCTCAGAAAAATCTCAATTTGAAGGGCCATGCAGCCCTAAGACATCACACCCTGAAGACTTAACACACTTAACACTTCAGCAGGGTTAGGGCTAAGTGTTAGGGGCAAGAGGTGAAATGGGATTGGGTCCAAGAGGAATCAGGTAAGCTCCTGCATGTTTGTTACCGGCGCTTTGGGGTTAAGACGTTAAGCTTTATCTTTCTGTATAAAAAGGGTAAAGGAAACAGTACAGGAACAGGAACACACGCATTCAGTAACATGCTGAGCTTTAGTGATATTTGATGTTCATTCTGAACTACGCATCCTGATGACTTCTTCAGAACACCAGCATGGAGGGAAAGCTATCGTTTACTGAGTCTTCTGCTGCTTCACAACCAACACCACCGTGTTATGTGGGGGTACCAGACTGCCTCAAGTTGTATGTGAGTACATTAAACTTTGGTTTTGTCTCCATACTTGTTATTTTTCTTTTGCTATCTGCTCGCAGAAATACAGTTTTATACATGAACTGCCGCACCCTCAGGCCACGTCATTACTTCACTCTAGGTGGGACATCACTTTAAAAATGTAAATGAAGAATTGACGATGGAAGTATTTGTTGATTTATTTTGCCTCCCCAAATGATCAATAACAATAATAAATAATTGTTTAAAGCACTAGTCTAAACAGCAAACTAACTTTTAATTTGTCTTATTTTGTCTTCCCCGAACCAATGACTAAAGTGCCCTGGCAAGTGTGCTCACTGACACCTATTGTATGTGTGTGTGTGACGTCTTGTGTGCATGTGGGTGTTTTACTTTACAGATGGGTTAAATGCGTAAGACAAATTCCTTGGTGTGTAAGCACAAATGGCAAGAAATGGCTCAAAATACTCTAACGATTGGCCTCACCCAAATCAGTGGCCTTGGAATCTGGTCTGTAATCAATATTAAAGGGACCTGATTTTAAGATTTTGCCCAAAAAATAAAAGAACAAATAAATAAGAAAAATTTAAAAGCCCTACCTAGTACCATGTCCTGCAGACGTGCTGCTGGCTTGCGACAGCGTGCTTGGACACGGGCTGGAGCGGCCACTGGCTCCCTCTTTATCCTCACGCTCCCGCCCTCGTACTTCCTCTCGCAGCTTCACCGATTCCTCCTCTTCCTGTCTGTGGCCCAAGACCTTCTTGATGTGCGCCTTGACCATGTCCTGCTCTTCCACATCATCGTCCTCAGCTTCCTCTTCCTCCTCCTCGAACTCTGAGTCTGATGCTACATCCACCCACACACCGACTGGGCTGTTTCTCACACTCTCGGATTTGACGTGCAGGAAGAAGCTGCTGGACTGTGATGAGGCTTCCGGTTCTACAGTGCTGGCGGTCGTAAAGGTTTGGTTGATAGCTGTGTGCTCTGTGGGCGTGTGAACACCCCTCCGTCTCTGGCGCCGCCCCTCTCCGCTTTCATCCCGTTTACTCACGGCCATGCTTTTCTCTTTGCTTGGCCTCAGAATGGCCGGCTGCAATGGTTCCAGGAAAAAGCTTTCGGAGCAGGGCTCTCGGAAAGTGGATACACACCCAGAGTTTAGAACAGCCACAAGCTCCTCCTCCTGGTCCTCAACGTCATGGCTGCAGGCCGTGTGGAGAACTGGCTGGCCATTGATGTGGTGCCGTGGGGTGACGGACACAACGTTGGAGGCTAAACTGTCTTTGCTGATGGAGCGCGCCAAGCTGATGTTGTCACCACAAAGGCGTTCCCACTCCATTTCCATCTGAGAAAGCGGTCTGTGAATATATGAGAGAGAGAGAGAGAGAGAGAGAGAGAGAGAGAGAGAGAGAAAAATTATACAAGAAAATGAGAATTATACACACTAATATCCATCATTCCATCTACTTCTATATTCATTCCTGTGCCAAACAACCCCAAACCATAACATATCCAACCCATGGATGCTTTTTTTTTGTTCTATAAACATAGATTTTGGAATTTCATGAGAAACTTTGGGCTAAAAGTAAGTGAGAATGTAGAGAACAAACCAATGCCTTGTGAAGGCAATGGCTCACAATAGGGGTCAATGGTCCACTGGGGTCAATTGGTCAACACTGACCAATAAACAGCAAGCTTGTCATTATATATGTCATGTAAGCAATTATGACTGAACAGTCCCTTCCAAAAACCCCAAGCTGAGTATGTAGATGTGTCGTGTGTATGAAAATCACATCACTTGTGGTTAAAGAAAAAATGACCTCTTGAGGAAAATAGGCATTAATTTACAAGCTAGCTTGTTTGGCTTCTGGTATCGTTGTATTCCAGACAAAACTAGAGCTCTATATTTTATTTTATCGAGGTGGTGGGTTTTAGAGGGGGCAGCAGGTTTTGGTCCTGCGAGTACATGCAAGCCCATTATTAAGTAACCTCAGTACACTGAAGTTTTACAGTTGTCTGTGTTGTCTGAGAGGTAAATGTGATGCCAACTACACCTGCTCACCTTTGTCTTTTCTCCATCCAGGCCAGTCGCGTTGCAGGACTGTGTCCGTCCATGCGTGAGAGTGAGCTGGACCGGTTCCGAAACTCTTTACAGACACACAGAATGACTCATCAGATTGGTACCAACACTTCCTTCCAATTTTGAATAAAGACAGGCAGAAAAATCAATGTTTATATGATCTATTATTATTTATTATTATCCTGACATCATCATAATAATAATAATAATAATAATAATATTATTATTATATTCTGATATGAATGACATTTACCTATCAAGTATGATTTGTTTACATGGTTTACACTACAGAAGTTACCTGCAGTCTCCTCCCCCTGGGTGGGTTTCTGTTGTCTTTGTCTCAGTGGGAGGAGCGGGTGAGAAGGGCTGTGGGAGGGGCTTACTTTGGTGCTGCAAGAACATGAACAATTATTTGACCAAACGCTCGTAAAGCCTCATTGGTGCATTAGAAGGTCTTATTGGTGCATTAGAACTGATGCACTGATTTAATCAGTGTAATGATACATGATGTTCTTCGCTGTCTAATCTATTCAGCCGCTGTTCAATATCACAAAGAAAGTTGAGAAATGTAAAGAATCAAAACCAGTAGACAAGCACCCACACACGCCCTCGCCACTGAACATACGTGAGGCACGCTCTTATTTATTCAGTAGTTTTGTTAGTGCGCCATTAAAAGAAGGACATGGCATTCTTCAGGCTCCACTGCAGAGTCTGGGGTCAAATAAAACAAAGTAGCCATATTGAATATGATTCAGCACATACAGTAAATCTTTGTTAGTGTATTTATACTTACATGGAGCATTTATATATAACTATGCCGCAGTTAATTACGACCTCACAATGTGATTCATGAAATGTGACGTATTTAAAAATTGTAATTGTGACATAACGTGCATCATGAACATGAAGTAATGTGGCAATATGTTTTTGCCTGCCTGCCACAATACAAAAAAATTGGTGTATCATGAAACAAAAGATCCTGACTGTTAGAATCCTACATCAGACAAGAATGAGACAACATTGCTCTCCCAAAACTCCAGCAGTTGATCTCCTCACCCCCCAGACATTTACAGACTGTTGTTAAAAGAGGAGGGGATACTACACAATGGTAGACATGGTCCTGTCACAACTTATATGCCATTACGTTCTAAATGAGTTGATGATGTTCATGAAATGGTCAAATGTCCAACATGCCAAAATAAGTTACAGATAAAAATGATTAATAATAAAAAAAAAAAAATATTCCAGGATACACTAGCCACTTCATTAGGTACACCTCCTTTATCTACATTTACTGTCCATTGTATCAGCTTCACCTACCATGTAGGAGCACTTTGTAATTCTACAGTTACAGATTGTAGTCCATCTGTTTCTCTGTATGCTCTATTACCCTGTTTTTCAATGATAAGGATCCCCACAGGACCACCGCAGCCCACCCACTGTCTGCTCTAATAGACTCTCCTATGTTGTGATCAATCTTTTAGATGTCATAGACGATAGCTTACCTTGTGCTGCAGCTTCTGTTCTCTAGTCCTTTATCAGTGGTCACAGGACACTGCCCACAGGACACTGGCCACAGGACACTGGCCACAGGACACTGCTGTGTCATTAAAAAAACACTCCTGCACAACACACACGTCAGGGTAACTGCAGTGCTGAGTATCTATCCTCACATAATACCTACTCTGTGGTGGTCCCGTGGGGTCCTGACCAATGAAGAACAGAGCGAAAATGGGTAACAAAGTATGGCGAGAAACAGGTGGTCTACAGTCTGCACGTGTGGAGCTACAAAGTGCTTCTACATGGTAAGTGGAGCTGACAATGACTGCTGATACAGGGAGGTGTACTCAGTGCAGTGGCTGGTCCGTGTATGTATTACATGGAACCCAGTATATAGGACATAGTTAACAACACTAGAACTCGGACCACATTCACTCAACATGCACTAGACAAGAGACAGACTTACACAGACGGAGACGATGACTCCTCTGGGTGCAGGTAATACCTGATACAGGTGTCATGGGCAGGGCCTGATACCATGGAGTCAACAGAGGGGGAGGTGCTTAAGAAGCTGCGCTTTGTGGCGTTTGAGATGGGCACGAGGGGGCGAGAACTCTTCGCCTGCACTGAGGCCCTCACTGCACAGTTAGGTGAAAGAAGCATCGAGCGGTCATCAACAGCCAGACAGGTTTGGTTTCAGTAATAAGACATGAGATGCCATCCTATACAGTGAATTACCCCAACCCTAGAGGAGTACACTCACAGGCCTCGAGCATCAAATCAAAACACCATATGAAACAGCAACAAACTATACTCAATAATCACTTCAACTTATTACTCATTTACAGTTTATCAGTATTACATTATCACAAAAGGACAATTCAATTAACACTTTCTAATAACAGCCCACTATGAATATCAATTTAATAATCACTGATTATTAATGAAAATGTAGTTCTTATTTGAGACTGATCCAAACAATAATAAAAACTATTTACTTTGAACAGGCAATTAATTATAGCACTACATATGCACAGCATAAATTGCTTTATACATGTCCAATACAGTAGAAGTTATTATTTTTTAATAGGAGTAAAAAATAAATAAATAAATAAATAAATAAATAAATAATAATAATAATAATAGTAACAATAATAATAAACTATAATTCATAAATAGGTTTCAAATCTTGTATTCTTATCATTTATAATAAGAGCAAATAATTAGGAAATCATTCAAATAGTACTGATTATTGATAAAAATAAAACTATTAAAAATTCTTTACAGGTGATGAGCAAGTTGCTGTTAATTACGGCTTGTTATTATAAATTCTTCCACCAAGCAATAGTTACTGTCAGTTTTATGGCAATGATGTCTTTCTTACCATCTTTGATCTCCTGTGGATCTCTGGGCTTTACGATGTCTGGCCTCACCACCTCAAACCACCAGAACAGCTCGGCTATGTACACCATCACATTGTGCTGGACAAGACAACTGATATTAGGACTCTCCCAGCTCATAGTTACATACACTCATCATTAGAAAGGGGCACCCAGAAGGAGTCAACTGACAGGAATGAAACTTGCTGGGATGAGCTTGAAATCAAGTTTCACACCAGCCACACATGTGGCATAAGCTAGGACAGGCCTTACATGACCTACGTAAAACAAGGGAGAGAGAACAAACAAAGTGCCCAATTTACTCAGTGTGACCCTGCAGCCATGGTGGTGGACATTCATGGAGGGCGTCACTGATCGCTGAATCATCCCCTTAGTCCCAGCACAACACAGGACTACACACACACGGAGACCATTACTACGACTGCCCTTAACACCACACAACAACAACACTAAAGACTGCAACGGTGTTGTGCCAGACTGTCATGTAACTCAGAACGGCAGCGGGTCATCTTCAGTGACAAGGCCCACCTTTGTCTTTGTGGAGGTGACCAACGAATCGCATGTCAGCAACAAGTGGTTTCTTGTCAGGCGTCAAACATCCACAACACCCGGAGTCACTCCGCAAGACCCGGAGTCACTCCGCAAGACCCGGAGTCGCTCCGCAACACCCGGAGTCGCTCCGCAACACCTGGAGTCGCTCCGCAACACCTGGAGTCACTCCGCAAGACCTGGAGTCACTCCGCAAGACCTGGAGTCACTCCGCAAGACCTGGAGTCACTCCGCAACACCTGGAGTCGCTCCGCAACACCTGGAGTCACTCCGCAAGACCTGGAGTCACTCCACTAGACCTGGTGTCACTCCACTAGACCTGGTGTCACTCCACTAGAC
>JAMWET010000182.1:142500-162549 GCA_024036415.1 Prochilodus magdalenae
GAGAAAGCGTGTCTCTGTCAAGTACTCAATTAGATGTTAGCTGGGTCACGAAAGAAGATATTTCTATGACAACAACAAAAACAACAGCAGCCACAGCAGGTCGGTACATCGTCCTTTAAGGTAAAAATAAAACATTCATGGCAGTGTCCAACGTGACACTGATTAGCTCTGTTAGCTCATTAGCTTAACACCAACACCAGAGCAGTTTTCTTCAGCTGTTTATAGATTATGTCATGTATTCAGGTGTATTACATATGCCAAGTGTATTCCTCTTCCTCCTGCTATGGTTTCGGCAGAGCAACAGTGCACAGAAACTCTCCTCTAAAAAAAACCTGCCAAAACGCCAGAACTTCCACCCCCACCCCCTGACTTCTCCATATCGGCACTGGACTGTGACCTCAGTGGGACTGTGTTTCGGCCAACACACACACACACAGCAGGGGTGTAGGCAGATGGTCCTTCCCCCACAACAACACACTCAAACACACAATACCACACACACACACACACTATTCCTCTCCTCCTTCACCCGATCAAGTCAAAGGTCAAAATCCTGAGTTCGTTCTGCTTACCATCTTGATGGGCGTGGAGCTGAGGTCGTCGTGGGCAAGCGGTGTGTCGTCAGGCTCCCGGGCATAAATGCCCCGGCGAGCGAGGGCCTGGAGGACGGACTGATGGGAGGACAGGGAAGCTGTTTGATCACTCTTCAGCAGCAGAGCACATACTCTGCAGTAGAGCTCGGCTGACAGCAGCAGGGTCAGCACCGGGGGCTTAATGTGCTCTACACAGTACTGATCTGTATAGAAGGGGTCTCTGAGATCAGTCGGAACATGTTCTGAGAGAAAGAGAAAGAGAGAAAGAGAGATAGAGATAGAGAGAGAGAGAGAGAGAGAGAGAGAGAGAGAGAGAGAGAGAGAAAGAGAAATACACAATGATATTCAACAACAATCTATACTGAGTAATAACCATGAAAAAGCATAATTAGCCTTCAGCCAGTTATAGTTCAGCACTGATTATGTCCTGAATAATAAATAAATAAATGAATAAATAAATAAATAAATAAATAAATAAATAAATATACACCCTTATATTCACATGCACATAGACATACATACATACATACATACATACATATATACATACATACATACGGTACCTAATATATAATTTGTTATTAGTTAATAACTAGTTAATAATGATTACTAAATTATTGGTAAAATAAATAAATAAATAAAATAAATAATATATCACTTAAATTCTACACACATACATACAGTGCCTAATATATAATTAGTTACAAAAAAAAAAAAAAAAAAAAAAAAAAAAAAAAAAAAAAACCATTCGATGAACATTAATATTTTTTTTTTTTTTGGTTGAAGCAACAAGCCCCAAGAACCCACTGCCAAGTGATATAGCTGACTGACAGAGAGGCACTATAAGTGTGGCTAGTGGACACACAGACCAAGGCTATCATTACACCAGTCTGGCGGTTCCTTGTGCTCAGTCAATGACTACCTGGACTGTAAGTGCTACAGCGTGACAGATGAGTGATTACTGAACGAAGTGGCTCAGACATGCATATTTACTGTTGCTCCTCATCCCACACTGCAGACATGTTCTCAGGCTCTGTGTCCTGCACTGACACGTGCATGTGCTGCACAAAGAGCGAAGGTCATAGGTATTGGTGGTGGCAAAGGGGATTACCTATAAATGACTTAGAGCAATAGCAATTTCTAACATTCAATACATATAGCAGTGTCTTGGTATAGATGCAACAAAAAGTCTGGCATATGTTGTAGTCTGACATCTATGACATGACAATGATCAGTTCTTTGACGATGATCAGTAGAAGGACAAATCATTTATTGGCACATATATGAAATCATGACAAAAGACAAGGACACCGATTGGTTGGCCTATTACATGTAGTGATGCCAGTACCCTGACCAAGACATGGCAAGAATAACTTTATAGCCCTGTGATTGTCTAATCTGATACCGTGACCTTAGTGACCGACAAAAATATCATGTAGTCTACTCCAAGCATAAGCAACTCTCAGGGCACCTGAAGCCTCACCACACATTGCTAAGCAGGTGCTGATTTACCTGACAACACACTGACAACTACATTCTTGTACTGCTAAAGCCAGATGAAACCATTATCAGATTATCAGCAACTGCAGATGTAACAATCAGCATCAGCCAACAAATCTCATATTCCTGCACCACTACAGTCTGTTCAAACGAGAGGAATCACAAACACAACCCTCATGCAGTTTAAGAAGCAGTGTGGACTGCTGCAGGACAGCACTACAACACACACAATCACGCATCACACCATCAACTCAGCAAAAAGGTTAAACAAGTCACTGAGGGAAAGGGAGAGAGTGAGCGAGGCAGAGTCCCAGACAGGTGATTTAGAGATTAGAGCTCTCATCCCCACGTCAATGACTTCCATCATGCCAGCACATCCAGACAACACACCTAAATCCACACCCACACACACAGCACTGAAAGAGGAAGGCATGTGCACTGAGGCTCCACAGGGGTATTTTTACTCAGTGGCTATTACTAAGCTTGAACATGCTAATTATAACGGGCGGCTAATCCAGCGCTTGAACATCCCACTAAAATGCTTTAGGACCATGCTAGTCTCAGTTTCCAGAAGATTTCAAACTGGGCAGCGTCATCAGGAAATGAACAGAACACTGAATGATAAACACTTGACAGAAGTGGTATCTATATGGTATCTATATTTATATACATACAAACACAAACAAAATGCTTTAACAGCCTTTGTTTAACAAAGGTACTGCTCAGAGCCAGTTCAGGTTTAGTGTACTGGTTATTTCCTAATGACATTGCCCAGATGGGAGGGAAAAATAAATAAATAAAAATAACTACATATACATATATATATATATATATATATATATATATATATATATATATATATATATATATATATATATATATATATATATATATATATATATATATATGTAAAAATGTGGGAGGAAAAATCAATTATGGTCCCAATTCAATGCTTTACAAGTTCTTTTCCGTTTGTGTTCCATAGTGAATTCTTATCAGGTCCAGATGTCCATCCGGAACTCCATAAGCAACAACAGAGAGCCATTTTCAGATTTCCTAACACCAGGAGGGTCAAGGGTCAGCCAACCAGATTACAGGCTGAGGAAGATTAACCATGGGGAGGCTGTCTGATAACCATCCCACACCCGGGGGGAGGGGATTGTGCATGTTTGTGTTTTAAAGTGTACACGCGCAACTAGACATGTACACTATCTCTAGTGTGTGGTTTTGAACTATCCATCAAATCAAATCAAGATCCTATACTCCAATACTGCCATTGCACTGACTGGCTGTGGTGGCTGCCAGTGCTTGTCTGACAACAGAAAGCCCCACCCAGACTGTCCTGCCCTGCAATAAGGGTCTTTAGCAATTAATGCTAGCAATCAGGAGACCCTTCTATCAAACAAGCAATCTGCAAATTGTGTTAGTGTGTGTGGTGCTTGTGTGAGTGGATCAGGCACAGCAGTGATGCTGGAGTGGTGTATCACCGCTGGACTGAGAATCTGATGAAGAACTACAGAACAAAGTATAAATTCTGTGTATATGAATATTGGATATAATACAGCATACACTTACACCTCAGTGTCCAACATCACACACATAATACCTGCTCTGTGGTGGTCCTGTGGGGGGTCCTGACCACTGGCTATCAAAAGAGAAACAGATGGACTACAGTCTGTAACTGTAAAACTACAAAGCACACCTACATGTAAAAGGGGCAATGAGTGTAGACAGAAGGCAGGTGTCCTGAAAGTTCATGTGAGGCCAGTCATTTTCAGAGTTGACAGTTTAGAGTCTGTTTGCCATGTGTGTTTGCGCTCAGAGGAATCCGTCTTCCACATTTAACCCATCTGTAAAGTAAAACACCCACATGCAGGCACGCACGCACACGCGTACAAACACTAGGGGGCAGTGCATACACTTCGCTGGAGCCATGGGCAGCCCCATCCATGGTGCCCAGTTGGGGGTTAGGCGAATCACTCAAGGACACTTCAGTCGTTACTGTCGGGTTAGGGAATGAAACCGATGACCCTCTGCTCACAAGGCTGGCTCCCTAACCTCCAGTGAGTGTACATAGCTTGTTGTGCTAAACAGCCAGTTTGATTTACAAATATAAAGCTGCATTATAGAAGATTCAATTTGTGAAAACTTAAGCAGCCTTACTCACTCAGGAGAAGTCAAACAAAACCAGCCTAAACTATAGTGATTGCTGCTACAAGACACCCAGTAAAGCCTGCAGTAAACATTTAACATCTACAGCATTTAACAAGCGCTTCTACCCAGAGCGACTTAGAACGGTGCTTAGTGCTCCACGTTTCCTGGCTAGCACAAGAAGGTTATAGAGTCACATGCACAGATGTTTAATTCTCAAATGATCTCAGAGTCAACATTACACAGACGAAGGTATAACGACAACAGTAGATAATTCACCCGCACCCTCAGAGGACCCTGAGTTCTCTTCACTTTGAACCATCCATTCAGGGAAAGGCCCCCAAGTTACCAAAATGCTCGCCTGTGCATTGCGTGCTTAGTTGTGGTCTCCAAATCCCTTACTCTTTAAAATATCCATTTGGGCCATTACATAGCAGAGTGTGTTCATTTAGCTTCCACAGCCCTGACTTTTAAAACAAGTGTTTATTGAAGAGCTGGTCACCCAACCCAACCCATTTTTCATCTCACCCTACAGGGATGTGATTGGCTAGAAAACAGTGAAGGGAGGAGGCTGATTCCACAGCGGTGCGTTTCGTGTATAGCCTACAACGTAAAGCCAGACAATATATTCCTCACCAATAAGCACTTCTAGTTTGGTAACAAGTCTGAATACGCATTTCAGTGTCCTACTCTTCTACCTCTAAGCAGGTTTTACTACTGACATTCAGATTGAGACAGTAGAAGCAACACTTCCACATGCGTAAGGACTAGTGAATATGTTGAGTGTCCAAACGTCGTACATGGGTTAAAATGTAGGGGCCTGGGAAGAAAACGAACGTCCGTTCAGTCAGACATGCTGTGTCTCTGCTCATCTGCAACCGTGAGTGTAGCGTCTAGCCCATTAATAAATAATGCCTGATGGTCAAAAATGGGTCAGAGGGCCATGCGCATGTGCACCCACATGCACTTCCCCTGCCTGGACTCGACTAACCACACCCTTCACCCAGACAAAAGCCACAGTTGTAAAGATAATTCCTCAGATCAGCTCAAACACAGACACACATGAGCCCCTTAGCCTGAGACAGGATGAACGGAGGGTGGCTTCCTTAAAACCGCCCTTGAATTCAGTATTAGTGGGCTGGTTGGGTTTCCAACTTGATTCACCATTTCAGAGTTTAGGGCTGCAGAATAAATCACTTGATGCTCGTTACAGAAGCGTTTCTGTGAATCTTCTTTTGAGTCAAGGCACGTAAGCCATCAAACAAAGGCAAATAAGTTTGGTCAAAATAACGCATACCAGCCTTTAAAGAGCCCGTTCCCTATGGTTTCTCCATCTGTTCTGTTCGTGAGATTACGTAACAAATAGGGTCAACATTCTTTGAGCCTCATTCAGGAAGCAGCCTGGGCTGAGAGGCTCCTTACAACATCATCAATGAAAAAGGGGTGGAGCTAACCTGCTGTAGGCTCCATAGGTAAATGCTGTATATGGAAATGCATGGGTTTACATGACAACAAAAAGGTGTGAATTTAATTCAGAGTTAAACCAAGTTGGATCCGTTTTACCCGAGAAGGTCTGGTAATGCCTTTTGTGCTGATGTGACTGGTCAAGTCGTACACCTGAGGGCATAATTTGGTAATATGGAATAAAACCATAATAATAAATTTTAAAATAATAAAAATTATTTAAGGAATACAGCTTTGGAAATAAATAAGACCAGTCAAGCAGGTGTGGTCTCTTACAGCAGGTTCTATGTGAGGAACCGAAGGTTGGGTTCTAGCTTTACTGGCAGATACAGTGAGCGTCTGGTTCATAAGAACAAGTTCAAGCAGCAAACACACAGGACAACACAGCTACAGACTGGCAGAGGGCCAAACCCACTATCTACTGACCGTGATGGGCACCACCTCATTCCAATGTCCCTTAACCACCGTAAGATGACCTCAAGTGACCTACAGAAAGACTAGCGAGCAGTGGCTGGGGTGAAATGCACAGCGAGCATGGTTCTAAAAACAGGCTTCTGGAGGTCATTAGTGAACTGTACAACTAGAGACACTGATCATTTTATGGTGGCCTCTTAAATCTTTTCAGAGCTGTATATAGTTTAGAACCTTAAATATAATAGCACAGTTATATCCTTTGTAGTGAAGCAGGATGGAAAACAGACCCCAGCATAAAAAGACCCCAAAGGTTGAGGGGCGTGTTTGATTCAGAACGGCCTAAGAAGTCAGGAGTCATGAGGTTAAAAATGTATGTGTCTTTCAATGTATGCATCTGTGGAGTGAGCCTTGAGATAAGAGTAATCATACCTAGTTTGGAAATGTGTAGAAGAGCAGGAAGGACATTACATCACTTCCTGAACACTGTAGGAGTATGGAAGCTCTGTTGCCCTTGAATTCAATACACCCAAGAGTACGGTCTTCAGCGCACACCTGAGAATAAAGCTGGAGCCTTTTCTCTCTAATCCAGGACCCAGCGTCTGACGGTTTTGTTTAAGAGTCAGTTTACTTTCTAAAAACAGACGTGTTTTAATCTGACGTGTGTCCTGGCCAGTTAAAGGGCCTGTAGAGTGGGTTGGTGCCAAATGCTCCGTTCTAGTCAGTCAGAACTGTTCTCAGTGGTAGGGATACAAACCAGACGGCTACCTCTAAAAGCTCCCACACAGAAAGTTCATTACAGGACATGGTTACAAACACGTTTTCCTAAGTCTGAGGTTTGAAATGGCTTTCAGATTGTTTTATACTCCATCCCTGGTGGAGGGATACATGCAGGGTACCCTCCAAAACCATCAGTGAAGCAACACCTCTGAGTATTTCTATGGAGTGTTGATGGCAAAACTACCACGCCATCATTAAATTAATAAAAATAAATAAAAATACATTCAGCACCAAATCTTCTCAAATCGTAAAAATTAATCTCAGACATCAGACATCACACTCCTCAGACATCTGCTTCCCATCAGCACCACTGTGAACAGTTCTGACCACAGAACATTTACCTACTCCATTAAACTCTCATGTCAGACACCGGTCTCCGATCTGCGGGATGCTCGTTTATTTGCTGGAGTCAGAGGGGGGTTGGACCCAAAAGGTGTTAAGATGTCCTGGAGCAGGAACAGTCACCTCACGCTGACTCAGACACACTCACACTCACAGAGAGGAGAGTATTTCAGTCAGAGGAATTAGTAGTGATGTCAGAGTGAGGCTATTTGTGTTGCACGATTAGTCTGAAGGTGCTGTACTCCAGGAAAACGTGCTGAGGGACATGGGGAACGAACACCCAGAAGCCAAAGTCAGGAATGAACGAAACGAATGACTGAGCTCACAAATACTTACAGGTACAGCTGCACAACACGACAAGGTATATCAATCACTGGGGTAAATGATGTCACGATACAAAACAATATACCTTCCTGAACATACGGAGTATAGCGTCAGTGCTTGCAGAACCCTGAGATATATATATATATATATATATATATATATACACACATTTAAATGGAGTTAGTGCAACACAGATACTGTACAGTGTACAGATACTGAATTAAATCACTGTGCTCACTGTTTTGGATGGGATTTGTTTTGAATGTAGCACTGCTGGTTTTTCTTTCGTTCTATATTCCATCTGATCACATGACACCACCATACCATATCAGGTCTCATGAAAACGTATTTACGCATCATGGTAGTCCAGTTAGAAGCATATCACTCACCTCTACTCACAGGTAGCCCCAATGATGGGCTCATAACGTACACGTCCATAAATTATTCCTTTCCTAAGAGCTCGCCTTGGTAGAACTTTCCATCCTCTGCTCTCTTTTATAGTGTCTGCTTTTATCTCTCTCTCAGACACACACACACATACACACACAGACACACACACAGACACACACACAGACACACACACAGACACAAAATTGATGCTCTGTTTGGTTTGGAGCCAAATCCTCACTCAACTGACCACAGCAAGTGCTGACTTACAATCTGGGAAGAACTCACATCTTCCTTTCTCCATCACATTTGCTCTCTCCCTCACCTCATCTTACACAAACAGCCTTCCCCTGTTCCTCTGCTACAGCTGTATAACATCGTCAAAGAATCGACTATTCGGATTATGAAACGCTCAGTTACCGGATAACTCTTATGTACCCGTCAGCTCTCACATTCAGCTTGAGGCTGTCTTATGCATCTGTTAATCTCAATGTCTAAGATGTCTCACCGTTCTAATAAACTTCCCTGCTAAAGCACAAGATAAATAAATCTCCAATATCTCTTTCCTGTCATAATTTAAAACCAAATACGTATGTACATATTTCATATATATTGAAGTTTTATTGATAGAAATGTTAATATTGAATATTCTTTATTTTTATTATTTTCCGCATTAATTAAATGAATATTGAAGACAACAAAGCTACGAAGGAACACACATGGAATTACGTAATGAATAAATGTACTGTGGTTTAGACTTTAGATACTTTAAAGTAGCCACCTTTTGCTTTAATGACAGCTTTTGCCTTATTAGACGTCACCTGTCAGGTTTGTTCCTTCTTGAAGGAGTTTCCAGTCTGAGCACTTGCTGGCTCATTTTCCTTTACTCTGTAATCCAACTCATCCCAACTGGGTTTGGGTTGGGTGATTGTGGAAGTCACGTGATCTTATTTAACTGGTGTTTTAATTTAATAGCCTGGAGGTGTGTTTGGGGTCATTGTTCAGTTTGAAAACAAATGACGGTCACACTGAATGGCATGTCTCTGTAGAATGCTGTGGGAACCACATTGGTTAAGGGAGACTTCAATTTGGAATAAATCCCCCAACAGTGTCACCAGTAAAGCCCCAGTGTAACTCCCACACCATCACATCGTTCCTCTATTCTACATTGTGGAAACCACACATATAGAAACCATCCACTGACCTTTTCTGCTTCCCACAAAGACATGGCGGGTGGAGTCAAAAACCTCTCAACTCATCAGACCAAAGTACAGATTTCCACTGGTCTAATGTCCATTCCTTGTGTTTCTTGGTCCAAACAAGTCTCTCCACCTCCTCCTCCTCCTCCTCCTCCTCCTCCTCCTCCGTAGTGGCTTCATTGCAGCAAGTCAACCACAAAGGCCCAACTCACACAGTTACTCTGTGAAGCCTTAATGTGGATTCTAACCTGAAGTGCTGTTGATTTGCAGTTCCTGAGGCTGGTAACTCTAATTAACTAACCATCAGCAGCAGAGGTGACTCTTTGTCTTCCTGTTCAGGGGTGGTCCCCATAAGAGCCAGTTTCATCATAGCGTTTGACGTTTTCGTGACTGCACCTGAGGTTACATTCGAAGCTCTTGCACTTTTCCAAACTGTATAACATTCAGGTCAGAAAGTGATGATGGTCTGTATCTCTTTACTGAATTGAATGGTTCCTGGGCTATTCACTCCACAGGACTGTGTACCAACTCTACCTCTACACAACACAAATCATGGTCTCCAACACAATAAGAAGGGCATCAATTCCACAAATTAACTCTGTTAACTGAGGATCATTCCAGGCGACTACCTCATGAGAATGCCAAGAGTGTGCATAGCTGTCATCAAAGCAAAAGGTGGCTCCTTTTCAAAAATCTAAGGTATAAACCATACTAGGGTTCATTCAACACATTTTTGTTTACCACATAATCAGGTATGTGTTCCTTTTATAGTTATGATAACATTAATCTACGGTGTAGAAAAAAAAACATAGAAAGAGAAGTCTACACTTTTGACTGGTACTATCTAATAAAGTCACACAGTAACTCCAGGGTTTGCAAACATCTGCTGCGAACTGAAGGCAAACAGAAAACATGCTTGGAAACGTTCCACCACGTTTGCTGTATTTGAACACACCTGTGGCTTCAACACAAGGACAACTATGCAACGTTTAAAGAAATTCAAAAAGTTCATTGTGAATAATAGTTACTATGGTCTATGTAGATAATATGTTCTGCATGGCAACATAGTGAATCTTATTCTTTGTCAAATACAAGATGATGATGAAGCGCAGTTCAGTGAGAGGTGTGGTCGTGTTAAACAGTGATCTCTAATTTGACCACTGTATAGCTGGTGGTCAAGAACAGCATTGTGAACGTCACACAAACTTCACCAACAGAGAGTTTAAACCAGCCCAGTTTGGCCTTCTAAACCGTGAAAGGACCTTTCACCAGATGTATTTGCCCACGCCCCACCGTGTACCCTCTCCGGCACTCTTCTTAAAGTCAAGTCTGATTTCCACAGCTCAGTCATGCGCCAAGCTCTAAAAAACTTCAGGAGAGAGAAGAAAAAGAAAGAAAGAAAGAAAGAGAGAGAGAGAGAGAGAGAGAGAGAGAGAGAGAGAGAGAGAGAGAAAGACAAAGAGAGAAAGACAGAAAGACAAAGAGAGAAAGAGAGAGAGAGAGAAAGACAAAGAGAGAAAGAGAGAAAGACAAAGAGAGAGAGAGAGAGAAAGAAAGACAGAGAGAGAGAGAGAGAGAGGGAGAGGAGGAGAGAAAGACAAAGAGAGAGAGAGAGAGAGAGAGAGAGAGAGGAAGAGAGAAAGAAAGAGAGAGAGAGCGCAAAAGAGAGAGAGTGAAAGAGAGAGAGAGGAAGAGAGAAAGAAAGAGAGAGCGCAAAAGAGAGAGAGTGAAAGAGAGAGAGCGGAAAAGAATGAGAGAGAAAGAGAGGGAAAGAGAAACAGAAAGAGAAAGAGAAACAGAAAGAGAAAGAGAAACAGAGAGAGAGAGAGAAACAGAGAGAGAGAGAGAGAGAGAGAGAGAGAGAGAGAGAGAGAGAGGGAAAGAGAAACAGAGAGAGAGAGAGAGAGATTTACCTTCTCCATAAGCCTTGGCAAACAGCCACCGGAGGTTGGCATCTATTTTGGCCCGGGCTGAGTCATAAAGCTCCAGCGGGACAATCTCCAGGCCTCCCTCGACCGAGTCCGCTCTCCTCGGGCCTCCGTCCGCTCCGCCAACCGCACCTACATCCATCCTGCAACAAAGAATGGGTTGTTACCGACGTTACCCAAGTCAGAAGCTGGGCATCCATCTCAACCCTCTAACAAGAAGGTTTTCTGACCCAGAGACATGGAGACATGTCCCCCTGCATTCAAACGTCCTACTGGACGGACATGAGCAGGGCTGGGCGAGAATCAGATATCCAGCTTGAGAAGGAGAGGTCATAAAACAAACACCTGGTGGCCAAACAGGGAGCACACACAAACCGCCCCGCGTATAACAGCAGTGGTAGCTATACCCAAGGTTAGAACTAGAGTCCCGGCCTTCAGCTCACTAACACAGGAGTCAGGAGTGCTGTCAGGTGGGCATCTTCAGCAGAGAGCTGGACAAGAGGCACCAGCATGAAGCTGCTGCACCATTTAAGGTGGAATGGGAAAACTGGAACAAGAGGCAGCAGAATGAAACCGCTGCACCATTTAAGGTGGAATGGGAAAACTGGAACAAGAGGTAGCAGGACGAAACTGTTGCACCATTTAAGGTGGAATGGGAAAACTGGAACAAGAGGCAGCACAATGAAACTGCTGTACCATTTAAGGTGGAATGGGACAACTGGAACAAGAGGCAGCAGGATGAAACTGTTGCACCATTTAAGGTGGAATGGGAAAACTGGAACAGGAGGCAGCAGAATGAAACTGTTGCACAATTTAAGGTGGAATGGGAAAACTGGAACAGGAGGGAGCACAATGAAACTGTCCCACAATTTAATGGGGAAATGGGGAAACTGGAACAAGAGGCAGCAGAATGAAACTGCTGCACCATTTAAGGTGGAATGGGAAAACTGGAACAGGAGGCAGCAGGATGAAACTGTTGCACCATTTAAGGTGGAATGGGAAAATTCCAATAAGCCGGTGGCCAATTAGAAGCCAGCTTCCCTGCTGAATGATGTCAGACAAATGACCACTGATACGAACAGGCCAATGCTACCTCGCTGCTTTGTCAAAGGCAGGTAGCTAGGCTAGCTGGATCCGTTTTCATTAAATACGGCCATGGGCGACAGTCGAATAATGTATAAGGGGTTAAAAACTTCAGGGAAAGACAGGCTGGTTCATCTTAGGAGCCAAAAATGCCTTTCTGTGAACGGGAGTGTGGGAATGAATGAACGGAGCTGTCTGGCTAAACACCAGCAGCAGTAACGTTAATCTCCCATAACACCTGACAGCTGCCCTTTCTGGAAAAGTCCATCACAAACCGAAGCTGAAAACACCCGAAACGGGTCGACCTACCTTCAGCGAGAGGTGAACTCTTTTTAAAGCCTATAATGTCGGAGATTATAGGCTTTAAAAGCAGACGGCAGGCTCCCGGTTGTGACTGCAGTGGAAGCGGTGGGCTCTCTCTCCCCCTCCCCGCCCAGCAACACGAGCCCAACAGCGGCCTCCGCTACATGACAACCAGCGGGCGAGAATAGCAACCAGGAACGAACAACAACACTGCCGAAATGTATCAGCAGAGCCGCATGGTCACCCGTAGCTCGTCCAGCTCGGGCTGAACTCTTGAGTCCCTGTCTCTCTCGGTAAAGCGGATCTCCGCTGCGTTTTGTCTCCAAGTACCCGAGAGCAGCGACTGAGCATGCGCGGTCTCGCGCTGACCAACAGCGGCTGAGTTCCAAAGGGCGCTTGGTGATCTAGTACACTAGCTAGTGAACTAGTTAGAACGCAGGCGCTGGGGAGATTACCAGTCCACTCGTATTCTATAGGGTTAAACCGTGTGCTGCAGCTGACCAGTCAAAACATACCGGTCTGACAGGACATCTCAGTGTTAGCACTACTTCACTTTCACTTCCATTACTCACTAGTAAGGAGCCACCAAGGCAACATGGTGCTTTATTTTCAGCAAGGCGTGGCCACGACTAAATCCAAGTTAAGTTTCATTTGTGGCCCCAGTATAATATATCATGGACTCAGTGTAGCAATTCATATCATGTACATAGTAATATATTTGGACCTCAAGATATTAATTATTGGCCTCAATATAGTAATTTGTAAACCCATCCTGTTTATATGTGGCCACAATATATTAAATCAACAGGCTTTAATATAGTGATAGCAAATAATGGCCTTAATAAAGTAATCTGTGGCCTCAGTATAGTAAATTGTGGCCTTACTAAAGTAATTCTTGGCTTTGATATAGTAATTTATGGCATTTATACATTAATTACTATATTTAGCCTTAATATAGCAATTATTGGCATCAATATAGTAACTTGTGGGCTTATCCATTTATTTGCAGCCTTAATAAAGTAATCTGTGGCATCAGTATAGTAATTTATGGCCATAATACATTAATTTGTGGCCTTTGTATAGTAACTCTGGCCTTAGCACAGTAGATCATCATGTTTATTTATGACCACAATATACTAATTTCTGGGCTCAGTATGCTGACAGCAATTATTGGCCTCAATAAAGTAATCTGTGGCCTTAATACAGTTAATTGTGGCCTTAATACATACATTTCTGGGGTTTTATAGTAATTCCTGTCTTCCGTATAGCAATATGTGGCCTCACTATATTAAAACATCATCACCGTGTGACCTTAGAGGCTCCTTACATTAACGAGTTGGTTGACTTGTTAATATACACTAAAGCCTGTTTTGCTGATAACATAATCAAAATTCTCACAAACTCAGATTTGACACATTGAACTGAAAGTCCTCTCCGATGCACCCTTGATGCAAGCGTGGCAGTAGTTTTGCACAACAGCCAGGAACCCTAGTAAGAACACACATGGGCTTATTGGAGCACAGCCACAGTCTGCTGCTCTGACAGCAGCCTCCTGCTAACCTTTCCTGGGATGGAGTGGACAAAGGCATAGTAAACAAACTCTGCATGACAGCCCATTTATTCAGCATCAGCCAGTCATGCCAATGCTGCATGGATCTACAAGTTTTACCTGATTTGGGCTGATTAGTGGTTCCCAGATTACAAGTTAAAAAATTTTCTGCTAGCATGATATCAAGTCACATAGAAGTGACATAGCAAGCATGGAAAAAGCAGACTTGTTATTCTGTGTTAAGAAGAAGATGCACTTATCTGTAACACCCATATCAAGATTCACACTGAAGCTCTATAGGCCCCGTTCATTTTTCACTAGCACCCTCTCGCGTAGGTCACAGAGTGGGAGTTCCACAGACTCCCAGAAGGGGTATTATCGACCCCCACAGACCATTGATTGTGGATAAGGCTGGAGACCCCTGCTAGTGCATCTTTTCACATTCCTAATTAGCTAGGTCCAAAATGAGCTGGACAAGGTGTGCTAGTATATGGAGAGCACTAATCTGTGCAAAGCAGGTGGACTTACTTGAGTGCGACTTACACTCTCATCAGGTCAGGCTAGCACTGGGCTGTTTTACTACAGAGCCATGCTGTTCTAATACACACAGAATTTTATATTCATATATATTATTTCAGCAAGACCTTTTCTTTTTTCCTTTTCTCTTTATTTTTTAACTACCCAAAAAGCTGAGAATGTGAAATGATTCGCTATACAGACTCTTCACAGTGGTGATGGAAACCAGGGGTCTCAGGGGTCTTTAAGGCATGTAATGTACTACCCCAAACACCAGCAGCGCAGCAGCAGTGCACCTGCAGGTGCCCCATGCCATCTCCTCCACACTCCCTTGTTAAACGTTGGACATAGGACCTAAGCCATCATGTCACACGAGATTTGGCTGACACTCCCAGGTTGAGCCATGCTGCCTTTTTCGCCAGACTTTGCCAGACTCTGTTGTCAGTCCTTGCCATGCTCTCTCTGCTGTCGTCACTGCCCATCCTCTTGCTGCCTTTTCCCTCTCAGACTTTGGTTGAGCTAGTTCTCCTTTGCTGGTCATCTTCCAATTTGCTGCAGCACTGTTAGCCTTCAGACCCCCATGGAGCGGTCACACCTCTGACACCTCTATGAAAAAAGAATATGCATAGCAAGCACAGATATCTACCTGAATGCCCCATTACTGAAACTAGCAGTAGTGGAAAAACCACCACCCAACACAGCTGAATGACCAGGACACCAGGGTAGGTGATCACATGCAACACCTGTTTAAGCTAACAGCACAAGTCTTTTCTTTAAACAGTAAACTGGATGTATTTAGCTGAAACTTTGTGATGCACATGTTGAGTAAGAAGTTACCTTTGCTTCAGTCCTCTCAGCTTATCCGGCAGTAAATGTAACGTTCAGGGTACATTACTGATTCCCTGTATCGATCATATGTATGGACTGTTCGTTTTACAAGCACAGAGAGTGTTAAAAGGATCAGTATCAGCATTGTTATTGAGATATTAGTCTGTGTTACTGGATTCAGACCGGGAAGTAGATGTATTCCTCAGACTGCTGAAGCTGCGCACTGCTGCCTCCTGCTGTCAGTAGAGTCTCACTGCAGGTAAGTTCATCCACTAACACTCCCACTGAGAATATCCCATCACTATTCAGCTTTATCTCTGCAGCCATTACCGATCAAATTCCTTCTACACATATAATAATAACATTTATATGATTTGTGTTATATGCATTTTCCTAAACTCTCATTTTCTACTATTAAACTAATATTCCTGTCATTGTTTTATATGTTATTGTTTGGTTTCTGTATTATTATTACTGTTACTATTATTATTATTTTTAGTTCAAGTTGATCAGATATTCTGTTGCTTATCAGTGTTTTTTACAGCTCGACTACAGAGAGTAGTAGACTGTAATGCAAACAAATAAATAAACAAACAGGTAAATAAATAATAAAGGTATTTTGGCGGCTGGTGTGCCCATGGGATCAGCGCCGCTGAATCTGAGACCGCAGAACCTTTTATGGGCCCGTGACGTCATAAAAAAAAGAGCGCTACAGACGTTTCCATGGTGACGGTGAGGCAATAAAAAAGTAGGTGTTCCCACTTCAGCTCATTTAGCGATCCGCCCGGCTACCTGAGCACACGTGATAACTCAACTCGTCAATCTCATCGAAGGAGAACTGAACACAGCGAAGGTCAGTGGTAGTGCACTTTTACTGCTGTAGCTGTTTCAGAAAAGAACCAGTATCTGCTCACACTGACTCCCAAAGCGATTCACTCCCTCCGAGCTGATTCGAACCGCCGGGTTTCGAACGTGCTGTGACGTGACACCCGGCTCACGCTCTCAGGGGCCTGTATGTGTTTTTTGGGGTGACGTAGTGACGTCAGTGAAAAAGAACGCAGCGTTTGTAATTAGTCTTGTGTCATTCACAGCAGGACACCGGTGGGGAGTAAATCTGAATCCAGTTATTTATGTTCTGTTGCAGGGCTGAACACAGCAGACATGATGAACCTGTGTTCTTTACTTTGCTGCTTCCCCAAACTGACTCTCTTCCGCAATGAGGACCGAGTCCATGAGAGGCTGAGAGAGGAGCAGAGGCTCAGACAGCTTCAGAGAGAGAAGAAAGAGGTGAAGAGAGAGATGGAGGTGTTAAGGAAGAAGCTGAAGAGGATTAAAAAGGAGGAGAGGAAGAGGAAGCTGGAAGAGAAGAAACAGAGAAAGAAAGAGGAACTGAAGGAGTGGACGGTGTTGGAGTGGCAGAGAGTCATCAGGAAAGACAAGGAAGAAAGAGAGGAGTTGGAGATGCTGCGAGAGCTGGACAGACAGCAGCAGCTGATGGAGAGAGCGGAGAGGAAGGTAAGACATACGAGCTTATAGGACAGTCATCACCAGATACGACAGTGATCTCTGTAATACTGATGTTCTAGATAACGCAGGAGCTTTGTGTGAATTTAGGAGCGTTTATAATCTGAAGTGTTTAAGTTCATGTTTAGTTAACTGTTAGCCGGGTAGGTGCTCTAGCCTACAGGTACTAACGTCTTGTAGGTGTGGACACACAGTGTAGCTGCACTTCCCAGTGTAGGTTCTTTGTACTACTCCACTGTGCAAGAGCTAAACTGAAATCCCTGATGATTTAATAAGACACAGAGAGTCAGTCGTGGACACTGTTTACATCCTCTACTGTTCTCTGATGAGGACTTTGGCTGTACACACATCATGTGCTAGGATGTTTGGTGTTGCTGGATTTGTGGCTCAGGCCGTGAACAGATACACCAAAGACCAAACTGATGAGGAATGAAAGTGAGGGACTGCATAATGAAGAACATGTTGTTCACATGTGTGTTTTAGAAGGCTTTGCTGGAACAAGACAGGCTGAGACGGCATCAAGTGGAGCTCTTGAGGTGTGAAGAGATCCATGTTGAGTTCAGACCGGATCTGGACAGGATGAAAGAACAGATGGAGGAGGAAAAGTTTAGAAAAGAGAAGCTCCTTGATGCTGAGACAGAAAGTCTGGTCCTGTTTCTGCGAAGGCAGGAGGAGAAAGAGAGAGAAGAGAGGAAACTGAAGGAAAGAGTGGAGGTTCGAGAGAAGAGCAGCAAGTGGGAAAGGAAAGAGACAGAGCAGAGGAAAAGAGAGAAATCAAGGAGAGAAGAAGCCCTGAAGAAAGAGCATGAAGCACTAGAAGAACTGAAAGTGACATGCGAAAAGATGAAAAGACAGTTGGAGGAGGAGAAGAGGGCAGTGAAACAGAGAGAAACAGCCATCCTGGAAGAAATGGAGAGAAGGAGAGACCGTGAGAGACGAGAGATGGAGAGAGAGATGGAAAGGAAACTACGCAGGCAACTGAAAGAGAGGGAGGTGGAGAGGGAGAATCAGAAAGAGCTAGAGAGACAGCAGGAGGAGCAACACAGGAAGACCGAAGAGCTGCTCAGGGAGATGGAGAGAAAGATGATGGAGAAAAGAGAAATGGCTCTAAGAGAGGAAGAGAAATGGAAAGAACTGATCCAGAAGCAGGAGGAAGAATGCCAGCGTAGATTTCTGGAGAGAAGGAGAGAGTGGGATGAGAAAAAGAAAATCCAAGAGATGGAGAGGGAAAGAGAGAAGGCAAGGAGAGAGAAAGAAAAGCAGAGGCAATTGGAAAGGTTGGAGGAGGAGAGAGAAGCAGAGGCTTCTACAGAGGAAAAAACGAAGGAGAAAGGAGAGAAACAGAAAGAGAGCCCATGGAGCGAGGAGGAGGAGGAGTGTGAGAGAGAAGAGATTGAACTGATAGAAGGAGGAGAACAGCAAGAAGGAGAAAGAGAGAATGAGCTTGAAGAGCTCCAGAGGGAGGTGGAGAGGGAGAATCAGAAAGAGCTAGAGAGAGAGCAGGAGGAGCAACACAGGCAGAAAGAAGAGCTGCTGAGGGAGATGGAGAGAAAGATGATGGAGGAAAGAGAAATTGCTTTAAGAGAGGAAGAGAAATGGAAAGAACTGATCCAGAAGCAGGAGGAAGAATGCCAGCACAGATTTCTGGAGAGAAGGAGAGAGAGGGATGAGAAAAAGAAAATCCAAGAGATGGAGAGGGAAAGAGAGAAGACAAGGAGAGAGAAAGAAAAGCAGAGGGAATTGGAAAGGTTGGAGGAGGAGAGAGAAGCAGAGGCTTCTACAGAGGAAAAAACGAAGGAGAAAGGGGAGAAACAGAAAGAGAGCCCATGGAGCGAGGAGGAGTGCGAGAGAAAAGAAATTGATCTGATAGAAGGAGGAGAACAACAAGAAGGAGAAAGAGAGAATGAGCTTGAAGAGCTCCAGAGGCAGAAGGAAAGAGTGATGGAGGAGAAACAAGAGTAGTTGGAGAGAGAGGAAAAAGAGACGGAAAAGGAAGAAAGGAAGATGGTGGAAGAAATGGAGGCGGATGGGAAGAAAAATGAAACGACCCCAAAGGAAACCTCCTACGGAGAAAATGAAAGAGAAGGAGACATAGGAGAAGGAGGCACAGAGATGGAGGAAGTGGAAGGGAAGAGACAGGAAGAGGAGGAAGGACAGACAGAGAGGAAGGAGAGATGAGAGATGGAGAGAATACAGGAAGCCAGAGAGGAGCATATAAAAAAGAAATGAAGCGGAAGAAAGAGTGGATGAAGCGCATGTTTGGGGACGGAGGTATCTTCAGGCCACAGAGGGTTGATGAGCACAGGGGCTCTACAGGGAAAAGCAACAAGCCCCTGAAAACTGGTGGAGGTGAGGAGAAGGAGAAATCTCAGGAGCAGGAACCATCCAACAGACCTGCTTCTATGAATGGAGGACCACTGTTCATCTCCGTAAGACCCCTGAGCTCCAGCCCGAGCCCTGTAGAGGAGGACAAGGTGATCAGTCCCCATACAGCTGATCCCACCACAGCCCCCAGTACAGAGGGTAGTGTGAGGGATGAGAGCAGCTCTGGACCTGAGGAAGCCAGCCTCGATCATGCGCGCACCAGCGAGGAGGAGCTGGATGGGACCACCCCTGACAGCAAGGCAACATCAAACACCGTCATGGTTGACCTAAAGGACTTTGCGCTACAGCCGGCTCCACGAGATAGTAAGGTCAGGTGCCTGGTCAAGCGGGAAGCGAAGGACAGCGACCTCTTTCCCGCGTATTACATGTACCTGGAGGAAGATGGCAATAAGGTAAGAAGGGTGCCCAGTGGTCAGGGACAGACACAGTATGCTTGAACGGCTTGAAGTGGTTTTACTGAGGGGACACTGCACTGGCATCAGTTTCTCCTCAACCCACAACTTAGACCAAAACGAATGAAACCCTTTTTCATCCAACCATGCATGTTTTCTCTCTCTCACTCTGTTTTCTTGTCTTTCTTTTTCAGAAATTTCTGCTGTCTGCAAAGAACAGAAGCAGGACCATGACAGCTGACTATGCCCATCTCAGTGGACCCAAAAGGGCTGGACATGAATGCTGAAAATGCTGTAGGCAAACTAAGGTATGTACCAGCTTATGCGAAAATAGTGTAGCCACCAAGGAGCTTGCTCTCTCTCCTTACCCTCAGTAGCCGAATCTATCGC